>JALKAD010000089.1:337339-352968 GCA_024500015.1 Ulva compressa | reverse complement strand
CAACACGGCCCAATGCGCAACCCCCACGTCCCAGCGCCTATCGCAGCACACACGTACGTGCCATCCCGGCAGCAGGGCCATGCCTCAGACACGCCTGCGCTCCGTCTCCCGTGTGCCTGCCGCCCCGCCACCGCTGGAGCCAATTCATGTACGCACCCAAGCACACACCCCAACAGACGTCCGCTGCGACTGCAAGCGCCTCTATGATGGTGCCTGCTCTTATTTAATCCGACACCGTCTGCATCTGCGACATCGATCCGGCGGCGCCGCGGCTGGCGGCGCCGTCCTTCATGGCGGCTCCAGGCTGACTCAGCCTCGGAGCCGCAGATGCCCGATACGATGATTCTGGGGGTTCCGTTCTGCAGAGGCGAGGAGTGTATCTGCCGGGGAGAACCTGAAGCTAGAGCGGCTGAGCCGCGCCGCGGGTGCAAGCGTCTGGAGACACTGCCACTCAGGCCTTGAAGACGTTGCCGGAGACAGTGGCGGCGGTGTTCGCAGAGATGATCTGCGCGTAGCTGCTCGCCTCAATCTCCTGCACGAAGCCGCGCACCGCGCCGGTGGCGTCCTTCCAGTACGCGCCGCCCGGGCCGAAGAAGCTGCGGTGGAACTGCTCGGTGACGATGGCGCGCAGCGTGGGCGGCAGCACGTCGCCCGCGGCCTTGGGCTCCTTCAGCAGGCCCACCCATGCATCGGGCGTCGTGGATTCAACCTGCATGCATGCCAGGCCGGGTCTGTATGTCGGCCGCAAGTACCGCCAAACGAGCTTGGCCCAGCAGGTGGCGCCATGGAACAGCGTGCGGGGTGGCCGGCGCTGCGTGCAGGCGGCAGCCATGCTGTGCGTGCTGCACCCACAGCACACCCGCCAGCTGCTGTGCGTGCAGGTCGCCAGAGGGGTGCCTGGTTACGTGGTATCTGTGCTGCTCGAGGCCAAATGTGACATGGCCATGCATGGCTCATTCGGAGGCACCTGAAGCTTCATGAAGCCACGGCGCAGGATTCTTCTGGGCTGCTGTCACATGTGCGGCAGTGGGACTCGAGACTGATACCACAGATGCATGGGGTTCTGCACCCACACTGGGCATTGTGCGCCTCATCGCGAGTGCTGCTGAATCTCATGCATGCGTGAGTCGCTGGAGTGCTGCAAGGCAGTGTCCGCAGGTGCAGTGGTGCTACCACCGGATCACCCATCATTGGTGGTCGGCGTGGGACTGTGCTGTGGCGCAAGCAGGCATGGCGCGATCACTTCGGCTCCCCTATAGCAAGCCCCCCCACATCTGCCTCCGAGGACCCCGGTGTGTCACCCAGTGTCCTCATGGACACGGCAATGGAATCATACACATGTGCACAGCAGCCAGCCGATCCCGGTGGGTCACACAGTGTCCGATGTGAGATGCCACCCGGGGATGCAGGGGGTGCCAGGCCCGGGATTGACTTTGCGGTTCGTAGGTGCAGCCGGAGATCATGTGTGGCCACATGCGGCGATCGCAAGTCGCTGCGCTGACCGACACGCCAGGCCGTGCGGAGCACGGAGTGTGCAGCACGCAGCAGGGCCGCACCGAGGCGTCAGCCGCCGTCCCGAAGCACTCGGCGAGGCCGCCGTACGTCGGGATGCCGAGCTCACGGCCACGTGCGATGTTGCGGCCGGCCAGGTCCTCCCCCTCGTCGCGGCCAAACAGAAAGTTGCGCAGCGCGTCGGACAGCTTGCCGTCGATGTGGTTTGCCGACGATGTCGCGAGCTGCGTCATGATGTTGCCCAGCGCTGCATCCGCACCCGCCTTGTACGTCACCGATGGCGCGTCCGCTGTGCCCGTCTGCTCCAGAAAGAAGCTCTGCATGCCGCACAGCACGCGTCACACAGCACGTTTCACACAGCATGGTGTGCTCTGGTGCAGGGTACTCGGCCGCACCAGTCACGGTCCAATGTTACCTCTGGACACAGAAGCTGGCTGACGTGCTGTGTACATGTGGCGGGCGCAGCACGTAGCACGTACCAGCCAATGCTTTCACAGGCTGCTGTGCGTGTCGTGTGCTGCGGGGGACAGGGAGTGGGCCGCAGCGGGCTGCAGAGCGGTGCAGCCGAAGTGACAAGACCGTCAACTTGATAAAAAAGTAATGGGATTGTCGACAAACCAACAGATACGGCAACCGCCGTCGGAACAGGCGTAGCGCCAGAGGAGGCCCGCACCTCGGAGTTGAACGCGTCGGCGACGTCGATGTTCCCGACGGTGTTGCCGATGAGGTCATGGCCGAGGCGGTACGCGATGCTGAACTCCACCGAAACCCCCGGCCCCCGCACCTTGGCCTCCGCGCCCCGCAGCGCCGCCTGCGTGATCCCCAGCGCCGGCAGGAACTCCGTCAGCACCACCTGCTGGAACTTTGCGATCACCACGTTGCGCACGAGGTTGAACTTCGCACCCGCGCTCATGCCGTCGAGCTCCGGGTCCGCGTCCACCGCCGCGCACAGCCGGTTGTGCTCCCTCAGCCACACCGTGTGCTGCGCCGCGAGGAACGCGTGCTCCGACACGCGCACGTCGCCGGCGATGAAGAAGAAGCTTCCGGTGTCATCCGCGACGGTCGTGAGTGGCACGAAGCCGCCCTCGGAGGCGCGCAGCGCGCACGTGCTGGGCTCGCGCAGCGTGCTCTGCACATACTCCTCGTCGCTGCCGTAGATCGGGCCGGCGTCGATCTGGGGAGTGTGCACGTTGAGGGAGTTCTGGCAGCCCTGGGCAGCGGAGGTGACCGCGCGGTGCACCTCCATCGTGTCTGTGTCGGTGTCCACCTCCAGCCCCGCGCTGTCCTCGTCTTCAATCGTCAGCGCCAGGTCGTGGTCTGCATGCGCATCGCGGGCCGCGTGACGTGTACGTCAGTGAGTGAGACACATCAGTGAGTGAGACACCCGGGATGAACAACTACAGACACTGTACTATAGCACAGTACTATAGTTCCACGCAGCCGGCACGGACTGACTCGCCTGTGCTGGCGTGAGACTCGCATGGTGCATCCCAGCGTCGTGCACAGCATGCACAGCATGGCATTTGTGCAGATCGAGGCTGCGGAAGTGGACATCAGGGTCGAGGCAGAAGGCGGTGTGCGTGCTGCGTGCTGCGACATTCATGTGGCAATGAACGGACCAATTGAACCAGTGTTGCTGGTACATTTATGGCATTGAAGGCAGGGGGGCGGGGGGCGGGGTGGTGGCCGTACCGAGGAACTGGCCAAAGCCCCAGACCATGTTGGAGAGGCCTGCCTCGCTGGCGGCGTTGCCGTCTGCGCAGAACTCGTCACTAATGCCTCGGATGTCGTCTACCCTCTACAGGCAGGCACACACATTGCAAGCATGATCGGCCCCATTTTCTTCAGCAGGCTTGGCTCAGCAGGCTTCAGCTTGTTTCAGCACGGATGCGGCTGACCAGCCAGACTGCCTGGCCAGGCAGCTGCCATGGTTGATAGCTGTGGCATGCATATATCGTAGCAGTGGCAGTGGCAGTGGTGCCAGGTACAGTGTCCAGGCATGTTGCCAGATGTAATGGCCAGGTGCAATGTCAAGGCGATACCCCTGGCAGATACATGTAATTTAATAATTTTTGTTTAATGCCTGAACTCATCCCAGGCTGGCAATGGTAAAGCAACTGTCAACGACATACGCTACCAGTGCTCTGCATGCATGGGGTGTCTGTAAACGTAAATGTAAATGTAAATTTCAATACTTGCCGCAGCTGAGTATGCATTGACATCTCCTTTGGAGAACTTGAAGGGGTAAATACCCCTCAGACACGTGCATGCAAGTCAATCTGTATACACCAGGTGTAATGCCTGCAGCAGTGCACAACCCAGCAGTGATCTCAGATCTGTGTAGTGATGAAAGCTGCTAGTGCATTAACATTATTTTGCTGTGCTGCGATGACTACGTATACTCAATTGCAAGTGTGACAGCCATATGTGTGCACTTCAGCCATGGGTGCTTGTGGCAGGACCACAGCACTGTGCACAATATTTGCAGCAACCGGTGGCAATAACTGCCAGCCCATTTGAACTCAGCACAGAAGTATACAGCAATGCAGCAAGTATGCTCTTCAGCAACACCTGGCACGGGACTCTGGCTGTCACGAATCATCCTGCAGAGATGGACACCATGATCGGAAGAGACATCCACAGCGGCATGGCGGAAGCTTACCACGGTGTCAGCAGCCATGCAGTCGCAGACGCGGATGAAGGAGCCTGCGGGGATGAGCTCCTGGATCTCCAGCTCCTCTGCTGCAGCGATCCCATCCCCGTCTCCCTCCGCTTCCACTCCAGACGCATCCCCGGAGGCTTGATTCTGGGCCCCGGGCCTCGCCCCCCGCTCGCCCACGGCGCCCCTGTTCACAGCAACGGCAGAATTAGCTGAGAATCGCTGCTGTTGCGCCGAGACTGTGCCGGCGAGGACTTGCAGCCCAGCCACAACGGCAAGAGTGTTGAGCATGGTTCCGGGTGTCAGCTGTAGCCACTAGCTTTAGTGTATGTCACGCAGCGACCGCTGTACGGTCCAAGCGAAAGTGTCGAACAAATGCAAATAGGAGGTGGTACAAGCCAAGTTATGGTCAAGATGGATGGGCATGCAGTGCTTGGTAACGGCTCCAGCATGGACGAGGCCTTAAATACCCGCAGGCCATTGCGCAGGCTTCACGCCCAATCAGCATGCATTGCTGTTGTGCGTGCATACCTAGGTCCGAGTACTGCAGAGTCCGTGACGTACACCAAGTGCCTTGCAACTTCGGGGTGAACATCTGGTCCCGAGCCGATGACGTACGAACAAGCGCTTGCGCGCTTTCCAAGCGGACGCCGTGCACGAGAGTGCCCCAGCCCAACATGCAAGCATCACACATGCTATCTAGGTTTTTGCAGAGGGTGATCGAGCTGGCCGTCATCACCTTGAGGGAGCCGAGCGGTGCTGGTCAAGCAAGGACTTGTATGCGCGCGGCACTGTGGACGTCGACGGCTAGATTTCAGAGTTGTTAAGTGTGCACAGCCCCGTTACGTACTCATTCCAAGTTGAGTTCCTGTCATACCCTGGGTGTTCACAGATAATCGCAGTTTACGCGATATCGCAAGGTTACGAGCCAGTATCTTGCAAGATCTTGGTGCACGGCGGAGCCCATGTAGCCATTTCGATGCGGAATCCGAACACCTCGAGAGGCGGTGCACGTCGTGGTTGTTTCAGTGTGGGGTCAACAAGATACATCGTCCACTGGTATTACAGTAATAGTTCTGTGCAGTGTGATCGTATGGAAAAACACATGACTACTTCAGGTCGTGCAACAGGCCTAGGACCTCGTCGCAAGTCTAGGTGGCTGCAGCTGGCGCCCCCAGCTGTGCGAAGGCAGTCGTCCTTGATTTGTTGCATCAACCGGGTGATCTATGGTTTGCACTGCGACATGATAGATCAGTGCGAGCCTGTGTGAACAGGTGTCAAGACTCAGCATGTGCACAGGCTTCCGAAGTCGTGACAGATGCACTGACAAGCGCCTGGTGAGTCAGTTGACGGGACTAAGCTACTTAATAGCAGAATCTGTAATGAGAGATGATCAGATCAACCGAGTTTGACAAGCCTGGTTCCGAATAAACATGTTTATCATGGGCTAGCAGCACAGATAACACAAGCAGCACACACAGGAGCTCCTGTCGACAAGCTATCGAGCAGCGCCGAGTAAGCTTGCTCTGATGTAGAACTTGTTGCAGGGACGCCATGCTTGAAACCATCCCGGGATGATTCTGGGATATTGGCATGTGGCCATGCGAACCAGCAGCAGCATGTATGGTGGCATGTGCGTTCACAGGGCCATGAGCTGGCATGCAGTGCACAATACCGTACTGCTAACACGTAGCAGGTGGTTTCAGGTATACACACAAGACCTGGATGACTGTGCTTGTTCAGCCTACCTGCCCAGGCAGGCCATCCCCCTTGACAGAGTTTGATGCCTTGCCAACAACACACCAAAACATGATGTCACAGCAGCATTGTGGCTGCAACTGTGCAACTGTACCTGCAGCTTGCACTCCTGGGCATGCATTGCATGCTGATTACAGTACTAAACTAAACGGTCATAAGACACTCATGATTATACGCAATCAGGCTGGCTGACTGTCTCTCACGATTCTCAAGCTGCTCCAGGTGTGGAGATACTTTGAGAGGTGGCACTGGTTGTACGTGTTACACTGTGACAGATCTAGGCACTGGATGTGTGTGTGACAACAGGATTGGGAAGCAGCATGTACGGGGAATCGGCAGCACAACAGGTGGATGGCAGTGCTTGCCGTAGTCCTCGTTGCTGCAGAGCTGAAATAGGATCCCAGGTTTAACTTTTGGTCCAATGAAATGCCATGGTGGTGATCATGAATGTGCATGTGCTGTAGTGAAAGCTGCGTGTAGGTTAGGGCATGTTCACCTGCCCCATGAGGTGTGCTGTGGCTCCGTGCATACGGTGGGGCCTTGTGAACAGCGCAGCCACAGGAGCACTCATGCACCCATCCTTGCATACAGATCATGGCTGCAGCACCGTTGCAGATACTCTGATGTGCACTTGGCATGCTGCAGCTGCAGCCATGATGCAGCAACTTTGGTCAAGCTCATCCGTGAGTGGTCAGGACACCACCCCTACAAAACACAAATAAACAATCGGGCACTATGCCACAAGCCAACGGGCATCACCCACAGCACCCTTGCGGACACGGATGATTTGGTCGCCTGTCACTTCAGGCACAGCCACAGCCTGCCGATGTTGTCCACACGAACTGGCTGAGGCTTCGTTGTCCACAGGTGGCCTCAGGGCAAGAACAGAGCTTCTGCACAGGACGGCTCAGTGCGCTCAGCTCGAGGCCTCGGCTCGAGTCGGTGGCTGAGTGGTTGGGGCCACAGACTCAGCGCAGGGCACCTCCTGCGCCTCCTACGCTGCGCAGCAGACGCCTACTCATGGGTAGCTGGGCTGCAAACGCCTCTTTCCAATGTCCAATCGAAACAGCCAGCTGCAGGTGCAAGCCCGTACTTACTATAATCCCGGTTTGTATGCATGCTAGCATTCACCGCAATCGTGGGCGCACAGACCGAGACACTGACTCTGACACTCTGGCAACTGTCCCATAAGTGGGCGGTACAGCAGGGTGGCAGCATCTGGATCCTTGGCATTTGGATCCTTGACAACTCTCGACTGCTGTAGCCCGAGCTGCGACCTTGGACTGTGTGAGAAACAGTGTTGTGGGATGCTGGCCACGCAACCCTTGTTGTCGAGTGGGAGCTTTCGGATGGTGCTCTGTGGAGCAGAACGGCCTCCCACCGCCGCCACATGCTGTACAGCAAGGTCCAGACTTCTGGGTTGAAGAGTTTTTGTCAGCTGATCAGCCCTCCGCATGCAGGTCGTCACCTTTGAAGCACATGATATCATCACCCCAAGCACAGTCGGGCTTGAGCAGGGTGGCGGTTGTACGGGGAGGGGGGCATGTGCGCCAGTCAGGAGTGGAGACTCGTGTTCTGTGCTACACTGAGATACATCAAGGCCCCAGCAGCGCAGAGGGAAGGAAGTAGGTCGGGAGACACGTGTTCTGTGAAAAACATTGCAACGCACTGTAGGCGTCAAACTCTCTGCAAAGGATCAGAAACCGAGGACAGGAGACAGCAAGTCAACACACTTTTCGTATACTAGGAGTTAACATCGCGTAAGGAAGTCTCGTGTCAGCTCAGTTGAAGTGGGACACCGCACAGTGGGACAGTCTGAGCGCAGCCCTTCTGAGCTCAAGCCATGTGTGTGCATACGACAACTGGTGCCGTGATCAATGACTGCACGTCCATATAGCGTACGGAAGGGAATTTGTACACATCTGCTGGTGTTTGGAGCACACGGACGAAGCTCGCGACGAAGTCTGGGAAGAGCGGTGTTGACTTGTTTACCGGCCCACACATGATGGTTTGCATCGCCATTCCTGCGCACACGGGCCAGCGAGTGTTTCAGCCATATTCACCGCTGCGATGGCGACAAACTGTACTGTTGTGGAACGTACGTGGGGCATTGTATCGAGCTCCGCGCTTGATACACATGCCAGCGACGGCGCCACCGGTGATGTCCATCGCAACTTCCAAGCAACCAGTGCAATGGCTCCACAGCCCCAAACCAATTGCTAGCAACTCAAGCGCTATCCATACTGATGCACAATAGGCTTCACTAAGATCGGAGACATCACTGCGTGGGGACGCATATCGGATGCGAGGCGCACCATGTCAAATATTTATTAATATTGATTACAATTTCAACCCAACTTGTCGTGGTACGGTCATACCACCAGGAAAACAGGCGATCCCATCAGAACTCGCAACTTAAGCCTGGTTGGGCAGGATTAGTACTGGGCTGAGTGATCTCCTGGGAATCCCCTGTGCTGTACCGCATTTGCTCAACACCTGAACAGGTCGTTCAGTCGCATTGAAGGCTGCAGCCTAGGTGGTGTGATGTCCGGGACTACTAGCTGCCGCTGTACCGTAAACCACGATCACTCCAGCTCCCATTTACTACGGAAAACTGATCCAGCGACATGCACCACAGTTGACGCTCTGTGTGACGCACGGCGTGGTAGACACAGTGCCGAGCAGCATGCTCGCTCGCCGCGTCATTGTGCATGGCTTCGGTGTTCGGCCTCCTCGTTTGAGCTTGAGTCCGACCATACCTCGATCCCTGCTGGAGCCACGACGTTGGCCACTCGGTGCGACGGTGCTGTTTGTGCCTGTCGGCTTGGCAATGCACACATTCATGCAGGCCTTACATCATGGGCACGCAAGCCACGCGGTGCTGCTGCCGCTGCCGCTGCCGCTGACACTGTCTGTTGGCCCCTTGGCGGCCGCCTAGCTATAGGGAAGCGTTTGCCCCAGGCCGCACCCTGCCCCTCGCACACGGCCTTTGCCTCCCGGGTATGGGTGTTGCTTCGTATATACAGCGTCTACGCCAAACTGGAGCACCCGGGTGGGCCAACTGGTAAGGTGGGAATACTGAGGGTGGCCTTATCAGCAGGTCACTGAGAAATGCGTAAAACTGGTCAAACTCAATGTAATGGTATATACACACGGTCTAGAGGAGCTCCACCCGAGTGTGTCTACCCCATCATGGCGTTGCGACCGCCTCACCTGGCTGGCGATTATTCGCTGCCGTATGGTGCTGCGCGTCGCGCCCATGTGTGCATTTTGAGCGAGCGTGATGTGTGCGATGAACACTCCGGCCTGCGTGGTGATGACCCGTGGGAGCACAGGTGGCTGCACGTTCAGCACTTGCTGCGGATCTGTCACGTGAATCTGGAATTTGTGCGTGCACCAGGTATCTGGCAATTGGAATATATTGCATGAGTGCAACATGTTGTTCTTCCAGTGTGTTCGCTCTGCGGCGGGCCTTCGTGGGACTGACTGCCTCCGGTCTGACCTGCTGTGTGCCGTTGCGGATGATGTGGCTGCACGCGCCGCCGTTTGCCAGGCGCTCCCGGACGACCCGGACAACCGCGGCCGCTGCTGCGGTGTGCATGTTGCCGTTCCTTCTTGGTTCTGTTTCCGTCATGCCGGTCTGTGTTTCCTGCGCTGGCCTCACCCTTTGTACCCGCCTGCTGGCACCGTTAGTGGCAGGGGCGGCTGCACGGGTCCCTGCCCTCTGTGTCTTTGAGCCAGTGGCTGTGGGTGCGGCGTGGCTCGTACATTAGTTGAGCCGGGTTGCGTGCTTTGTCGTTCAAGGGGTGCATGGCTGCTAAGCGCAGTTGTCATCAAGTTATCACTATCAGTAGCACCTGCTCGATTATGTGCACTCTCACCTGTCATTCATTCCTTGCTGTGCTAGCTGGGCGTAGTCATGCTTTGTCCAGAAAGGAGTTCAAGAAAAATCTCATTTTACACGGTTCTTCGAACTCCGCACAACACAGCAGTATCTTTTAGAAATCCCTTATGTATGAGGCATGCTCGGCGGCATGTTGATCCACTAGTACAGCGTGTCATCGCACTGAAAGACCCGGCTGCTGGACTCTAGCAAACGTGCTGAGCTGGGGACTGCTCAAGGCTGCACACCGCTAAACGCCGGCGTGCCTGCGGCAGCCCAGCCCCTTATTTCCTGAACCCGCAAACAGTTCTCTCTTCTGCGCCCTTGTACCGCCGCCGTTCGCACACAAACTGCGGCGCGTTCGCCACTTGCCGTCGGTGCCTGCTCCCGCAAAACCAGAAAGAGACATGATGCCCGTGGCACCCAGCCAGTGCCACCGGCGATTGAAAAACATGCAATGGAAAATGGCAAGCACGCAGGCACGTACGCCGAATCACGCACCATGCTCCGGGATGGCTGCCGTCGCGTAGCAGCCTCCACAAGCTGCACACCTCCGATCCGCGCATGCATATATATGCATCACTACACATTGCTCATGCACGCCCCACATGCATGAGCCCTGCTACGCACCCCATGCCCATGCCCACGCCTGCCTCACGCACAGACTTGTTGATCTGGACACAGCACATGGTGTCTAGAGGGGCACGCATCGTTCACGCATGCGTGCCACCCGTGCACCGCTCGCATGCGACCGCAGCTCGAGCTGGCAACCTCCAGAGCCAGATGCTCGCAGCTCCAATGGTACTGCAGAGGCACGTGCAGAAGCGCACGAAGCGCGTGAGCGGTGGCATGCATGTGTAGCAGCATGTGCGAGGACTCCCCGGAGCCGGGGAGCGCCGGCAACGAGCGTCGGGCACCGTGGCAGGCCACAGGCTCACGCCTTGAAGACGTTGCCGGAGACGCTTGCCTTGGTGTTGGCGGAGATGATCTTGGCATACGTGCTGTCCGCGATCTCGTTTTCGTAGCTGCGGATGCGGCGCAGGTGCTGCGGGGACTTCCAGTAGAAGCCGCCCCTGCCGAAGAAACTGCGGTGGAACTGCTCGACGATGATGGCGCGCAGCGTCGGCGGCAGCACCTCGCCGTCGGCCTTCGGCTCGCGCAGCAGCCCCAGCCATGCGTCCGGCGTCTCCGACTCAACCTGCACTCGCGCCGGCCCTGTCAGGCAGCAGTCGATACGTATCATGTACACCCGTCTGAGCTGAGGCGTCTGGGCATTCCCTGAAGGGCTGTAGGTGACTCGGCATAGTCAACCCGTGCTGGGCCGGAGTCTGATCGCGCATGGATGCTCCAAGAGTAGGTGCGCTGCCGTGACGGCAGACGTGGCCCAGCGTGGACAGCATGCATACTATAGTATGGGTATGCAGTGCGGCAGACGGGTGCTGCCGAGCGGGGGCATGCAGGGGTACAGCTAGGGGGGCCCAGGGAGCGGGGCGACGCACGGTGGCATCGTGCTTGGTGCCGAAGCACTCGGCGAGGCCGGCGTAGGTCGGCATGCCGAGCTCGCGGCCGCGGAAGATGTTGCGGCCGGCCAGGTCCTGGCCCTCGTCGTGGCCAAACAGGAAGTTGCGCAGCGCGTCGGAGAGCTTGCCGTCGATCTCGTTGGCCTTGGTGGACGCCAGCTGGCGCATCATGTCGGCGAGGTCGTCGTTCGCGCTCGCCTTGTATGTCACCTTGGGCGCAGAATCCGGGCCGGTCTTCTCCAGGTAGAAGCTCTGCAGACACAGCACAGCGGTGAGCAAGACAATGCTCTGCACAGCACGGGTAGCGAAGCACACGGCATGCGATTCTGCAGCTCAAGGCACGTACCTGGCGGCAATAAATCAATTTACGCTTCAACACATACGTATTGGAAGCAATATGGATCAGGAGCAATATGGTGCACGGTGGCGCACCTCTGCGTTAAATGTGTTGGCGATATCGATGGTCCCAACCTTGTTGCCGATGAGGTCGTGGCCGAGGCGGTACGCGATGCTGAACTCCACCGACACCCCGCGGCCAGTGGTGATCGCCTTCGCATCCTCCAGATCCTTCTGCGTGATGCCCAGCGCCGGCAGGAACTCCTCGAGCACGACCTGCTGGAACTTGGCGGTCACAATGCGCTTCACGATGTCGAACTTCTGGCTCGAGCTCTTCCGCCGGTTCTTCTTGTCCGCGTTAATCACGTCGCACAGCCGGTTGTGCTCCCGCAGCCACACCGTGTGCTGCGCCGCGAGGAACGCGTGCTCCGACACGCGCACGTCGCCGGCGATGAAGAAGAAGCTCCCGGAATCGTCCGCGCGGGTGGTGATCGGCAGGAAGTCGCCGTCGGCGTGGCGGAGGTAGCACGTGCCGGGCTCGCGCAGCGTGTGCTGCAGGTACGCGTTGCTCGAGCCGTAGATGGGCCCGGCGTCAATGCGGTGGGAGTGCGCGTTGAGAGTGTTGCGGCAGCCGCGCTTGCGGCGCGTGACGGCGCGGTGCAGCTCCATGACGTGCGTGTCCGTCTCCACCTCGTGCGTCCCGTTGTCCTCGTCCTCTATCGTCAGGGCCAGGTCGTGGTCTGCATGCGCACGCGGGGGGTCATGGCGCCGGCCTCATGCGTGTTCAGCCCCGCCAGACCTCGTAATCTCTAGGCGTTGGACAAACTGAAGGCGTTGTCGACCCCAGAGAGCGGGCCATGGATGTCCGTATGTCTGGTTCAGGGCTGAGACGCACTATGGGTGGGGCTGGGCAGCACATGCGTCTACACGGCATGGCATGCGGCAGCTCTGCGCTCATGCGTGCATGCATTACGCACGTGCGCGGCAAGCAGATTGGTGTTGGGGACACGTCTGATGTGGGGGTTGGGGACACGTCTGATATGTAGTTGTTGCCCGGAAGAACTGTATGCAGGCCTGGTTCCAGTGATGCAGGGTGGCCGCGGCAAGGGGGGGGGGGGGGGGGCGGGGGTGTCGGCTGGCAAGGCGGCGGGGTGGCGGGCGTACCGAGGAACTGGCCAAAGCTCCAGACCATGTTGGAGAGGCCGGCGGCGCTCTCGGCATTGCCGTCTGCGCAAAAGTCGTCACTGATGCCCCGGATGTCGTCCACCTTCTGCAGGCAGGTGCTGCAGGCTCAGCATGTGGATGCCATGTGTGCTTTGTTGCAGTGTGCTGTGCTGTGTGTGCTGTGGAGGTGGAGGGAGGAGGCATTGGCCTGGGAGCTGAGCAGGTGTCAGTCTCCCACTGGAGGTGGTAGTATGAGTAATGTTCATGATCATGCATTGGTACCAGGATAATGGGATCAACACTTGCAAAAGATATGATGTGACCTGTCAAAGGTGAGGCAGCTAGCACAGGGCAGCTCTTGGAGATGACCAATAGCAAACAGCAGCAAAATTATACTTAGTACACAACGAACTGCATCAGTGCACCTGTGCACAGCGAACTACGTCGATCTGGCATGCAATGTACACGTGTTCAAAAGTGGCCACATGGGGCGTTGTGACGCCGGGAAGCCTCATCCGCGCAAATGCATGGCCACATGCGATTGTGCCGGCCATGGCCACCGCGGCCGGCGCAGCGCTCGGTGCTAAATCACAAGTGATAGGGACGCGAAGAGATGACCGTTGATGGTGTTCAAAGCTCACCCTAAGTTGTACACAGTCGTAGCAGGTGCGGTTGGCTATCCTGTCGCGGCGCAGCAGATATATTGAAGTTTCTGCGTCCGGACCAGGAACAGCGCACATGCATGCGTGCCATTTCCTGGCTGTGGACACCCACGTTGGCATCGCACAGGTCAGTTCCTGACCCAGGGACGAGTCGGAACGTACCACTGTCTTCGCATCCGTGCACTTGCAGGTGCGGATGAAAGAGCCAACGGGAATGAGGTCCTGCCTCTCCAACTCCCTGGAGGCACCTCCGGATCCAGTGATGATCACCACGCCAGACGCGGACGCCGAGGCTCTATTCTCCACCCGCGGATTCGCGCCCTGCTCGCCTGTCGCGTCGATGTCAATCGCCACAGCGGAATCAGCCGAGAAGGTAATGGTCTGGGCGCAGGCAGTGCTGGCTAGCAGCTGCAGGCCGGCAAACCACGCAAGTGTCGGCAACATCGCTGCCTTGTTCGCCAATCGCCAACTTGAAAGATGAAGCTTGCGACTGTCGAGAGTCGGGCCCGGGTACGCACGCCTGCAGCTTCGTCAGTGCACAAGCGATGACAGGAGTGGCCGCTATATATCTACCACCGTATATATAGGCTAGAGCCCGAAAGCGCAGAATGGCAGTGGCTGCAAAAGGATCGGTATAGCTCGAGGTGGCAAGTGCCTGACAGACTAGGAGATATCTGCATGCAGTGGAGGGTTATAAATGCCGTGCATGCAATAAAGGCTGCCCTGAAGTCCGACACGCGTGGCCTGCGCGCAGGACATGCATTCGCCTTCTCTTCGGAGCATGCAAGAGTTCATTGCGTATCCGTGCGTCATGATGCATGTATGAAGTTCGTGGTGTCGACGGCGCAAAAAGTGCACGCACACGCGCTCCACAACCGCGTGGCCTCTGGCGTCCATAAAAATATATTTACTCACCCAAGCATTCGACAGCGCGAATGTTTGAGATTCGCAGGGTCCACGCTCAACAAGGGCGATTGAATGGCTGGACCCAGCCGAGGCACTAGCGCGACAATGAATGCATGGAATCATATATGCGTCCCTTAAGCTTGAGCCGATTGCTCGTCTGTGCTCCAACGCTTACGTACTGGGAGGACGTCATCATTGCCACGGCCGCAGCTGGGCTCGCAAAGTACCACCCAGGCTGAAATTACGTTGCACACCATATAACGGCCCATCGCACTGAAGCCATTCCGCCGCACAACGAATTCCCAGGGCCGGATGATTTTCCAGACGCGGTGCGGAGGATTTCAGAAGGTGACCTAGAGCTGTGTGATTCGGCAACCTTGCGTCCCGTGTGCCCCTGCTGCGCTGTTTGGCTAGCTTGTCCGCGCAACGCGCACGTGTGTGCCGGGCACATCTCACATGCACATGACTAACAGATTTATCTTATCAGGCCGGCACGCCCGGACCATGGGGTGCATCGATCGGTGCCCGGGTGACCGGCCGTGCAACATGTACGGGTACACAGCCCATAAATGGTCAGTGTAAGGAGACATCTTAAGCTTTGGCTGGGTAATCATGAGAGGTGCAGCCACAACGTGTTCATGTTCGTGGACGGTAACATGCCATGTGTCCAGTGGACATACACTGTGGCACACATAGAACACAGGAGTCCCGTGAGGGCACTCACACCCCGCCAGCATCAACATCCCGAACTGGTATGCATGCCGTCCAAACTGGTACTAATAGTATAGTATAGTATGCATACCAACCTGTGCTCTGGCAAAGTGCCACATTTGCCAGTAGCATGGGGCAGGGTGCACTCGTCCTGGTCCTGTACATGTACTGCTAGGACCACAAATCTCTGGCGCTCAAGATCTCTCGACAATGAGGCGAACCTCTTCTTCTAGTAGTACTACTACATTGACCAGGCCCAGCCGGGCTTGAGCTCTGCCAAGCTTCATGCTGCAGCAGAGCTGACAGGGGCTGGAGCAGTCAGCCACACAGATAGGCATGGATTGAGGCACTGAATGGATCTGCCCTCTATGGCACATGATCCTCTGCCGCATCATGAGCACCACTGCCAGGCTCACAACATTGCAGAATTGGTGTGTGTGACCTTGGCCGCATCACAGCAGGAACCACTGAGTAGGCGCTGTGCACATGTTGAACCAACCCACATCACACTGGCTCAG
>JALKAD010000089.1:325724-337239 GCA_024500015.1 Ulva compressa | reverse complement strand
ATCGGTGCATGTGGAGCTGCCAGCAGTGTACTGTCAAAGAGGTAGAAGATACACTGGATGCTGCTGGTTACAGAACTGACACCGGCCTAGTCACGTGCCAAGCTGCCAAGCTGCCAGCAGTGTACCAGGCTGTAGCATGCAGCACTGGAAGAGACACAGGGAGCTCCATGCGTGTGGCAGCTGCAGAGGCTGCATCCCAGTGCGAGAGGAGCCTGGCTGGAGCCTGGCCGTGTCAGCACCTCCGTGTCAGCATCTGGCATCACACAGTTCCTGGTGGTGTGTGATGGGAGAGGAGATTTCTCCGATATCCACCTACTGTGTGTGCTATACACTCACTAGCAGTCTAGACTGGCAGGCTAGATCTGGCTCTGGCAGTCTAGACGGCTGTGGGTCGTGCAGGTTGCGGTTGTGTGTGTTTCGTTTGGCATGGCGGTGGCTTTGGTCCCATTCACTCTTTTGTAACCAGTACACACTCACTGCAGCTGTGCATTGCACACGTACACACATGCTGCTGGGTCCTAGATCTATCACAGTGTAACACATGTACACACATGCTGCTGTAACCAGTACACACACGAGCTGCTGTGCACTCTGTACGTGTACACTGCACAGAATTCAACAAGTGGCCCGCGGGGCGAAGGGCGAAGGGCTCGTGGATCATGATAGCGCAGCTGCTGAGTTTTACTGACCTGAACAAATCAGGATCCGTAGCTATAGCTGGTGCTGTGAGGAAGACCAGCTTGCTGATGTGCTGTGGATGCGTTGGCTCTGCCGTCAATTTGTGGTTTCGCTCCACGCCTGTGGCCGCCGGCCGGCGAAGCCTGTGTGTGGCTGTGGCCACTCCCTGCACGGGCTCTGCTAGCGTCGTGAGCGGCCTGCAGGCGCTGTGTGTGTTACACAGTGATAGATCTAGGACCCAGCAGCGCCGAGGCAATAGACCAGGCGCTGTGTGTGAGGCGTGCCGCCATGCAAAAGCCCTCACGAATCCACACCGCACCGCACCACAGCACACGTGCTGCATGCCATCGCACCACAGCACACATGCTGCGTGCCATCGCACCGCCCAGCGTGGCTTGTGCAACCTGCACGCTGATTACACGCGAGCAGAACATACGCCCATAATTGAAGGACCACAACAGGGGGAGTGTTATGTATCTTCCTCATATCTTCTCGTGGACAAGCAGTCACCATGGCGGCAGAGTGAAGTAACAATGTATACGCTACTGGCACCACGGGACTCAGTGGTCACTGATCACTGATCAGCTCGAGTCACGTGATTGCCTGGAAATTCTGCTGGGCCGCTTCCATCCTTCTCCGTGCAACGACACGCCTGCTCCTGCGTGGGTTGGTGATGGGTAGGTCACATACATGTTGCGCCGCTTACTAGCGCGGGCACGGCATTTGCATGGCGGGTGCCGTGGCATCGTTACAGGCTCGCACACGAGCAGGCACATTCGAAACTCATCGCAGCACGCAGCACGCGGTGTCATGATCAGCGTCGGTGCCACAGCATCAGCACGCAAGAGCGGTTCAGAGTTGGGCAGATCAGCATCAGAGCAGACTGCTGCACGGTCAAAGCATTACATACTGTGCGCGATCCTCGACGGGCCCTACTCCGCTGTCATCTCTGGCGCAGCAGAAACCGTGCACACTGCCGCTTCAACACGGGTACGCCCCGATACTGTCTCACATGCCGCGCAAACCTCTCACCTCGCCCTCTGTACCGGTCTAGGGCGCGCGCCCTAGAAGCTTCTATGTGCCGCAAAGGCTCGGAACCTTTATTCTGTGCCTTGTCGAGCGTGCAACGGGTGTAAGCATTCTTCTCTATGCATCACACAAGCAGCCGCAGCTGCTCTGCCGTGCCCCTGCCACACTTTCACATGCCCTCGCAGCCGGGTCAGGGGTCCCTCGCAAGGCGGACTGCCGCTGCGCTTGCCGCCCCGGGCCAGCGGAGCTACCACACGCCGGCCACGCTGTGTGTGACTGGCAGTGCGGCCACTACACCCACACCGGTGCCCCCACCGCAACGCCAAGGCACCCCGAGCGTGTGCCGCCCATATGAGAGCATGCAAACCCCAGCAGTGCACTGCTGGGACCGCGCGCCATGCCGAAATAACCCAAACCCTGTCCAGGCCAACGCCCGTCTTCTATCGCAGTGCATTCCCATGCACCGCCATGCTGTGCATGCTGCGGGGCATGCTGCATGCATCCCGCGCTTGTCGCTGCGACATCCGCGTGCGCTGCCGACTGATCCCAGCCGAAGCCCACAGAGCACTGTGCACCTCCAGCTGCATGCAGTTGAAAGATTGCATGCAGCTGCAGCTGCAGATGCTGTAGAGTGCATGCTTTGCTGCAGCTTCCGGGGGCATCCACAGCACAGCACAGCACAGCACGGCAGGGCTACCAGGGGTAGGCCATCTTGGCGAGGATCTGGAGGGGCCCCTCGTTGTGGACGGTGTACTGCATCTCGGGGCGCTTCAGGAAGAGGGTTCCGGCGTAGCTGATGGCGTTGGCGCCGATGCCCTGGTACGTGGCGCGCGACCGCGGCACGAGCATCATCCAGTGCCGCGTCATCAGCCACCCGTACGAGGGCTTGAGCGCCTGGCCGGGGTCGTGCTGCACGCCGGCCGCGCTCATCAGCTCCAGGTACGCCACCTCGAGCTCCTCTGCTCCAAACCTGCATCGGCGGCGGCGGCGTCGGCAGAGGTGGAGGGGGTGAATCGGAAGATGAGGCAGAGGAGCGTCTGCTGAGAGTGGCGCGGATGAGGCTGATGGGTGATGTGGCATGCGTGTGTCACGTGCAAGAGGTAAGAAGGTGGGCATGGCGTGGCGCCGGTGTCACGCGCAGTGGGGGCCTGCGGCAAGACACGAGGGGGTGCGATGTGACATGCGCCGAGGTGAGCACGGCTGTGCGCATGGTTCCGCGTGCGTCCTGCCACACGAGGCTTGATAGTGACTCCTGTCAGAGATTCCACAACTGTTCTAGCGCTGCACAGCCCAGGGGAGGGGGGGGGTGGGGGGGGCCTCGGCAAACGGTGGTGGAAGCTGGACGCCGCTGCATAGCTCTCTACTGATGACTTGCCTGTCCTCCATGGTCGCCCACGGACATGAAACCATGCAAGGCTGCACTGCCGCACAGGACTCCAATTCCGACATGCGAGTCTGTTGGGACGGTAAGGGTGGCATCACATGCACAATCAAGGCAGCGGAGATGGCGATCAGAAGCCCAGCACACGGGGGAGGCGGGATACGATGACGAGGATACAGGGAGGAAGGGGGGGCACCCGGGCTCGATGCGGCAGGCGTAGGCGCGGTACGGCAGCTTGAGCATCTCGCACGCCATGCCCAGCGGCTCGCCCTGCAGGGTTTCGTCGAGGACGTCCTGCAGCGGCACGGGCGCGTCGACGGTGCGGCTGAGCGGCAGCGGCACGACCTGCACGTGCTTGTGCGGCTGGCTCTTGCCGGAGTCCGGGCCGTGGTTGAAGTACGCGAGGCCCCCGTACGGCATAGCCTGCACACACGCTCCGCACGCTGTGACACGCCAGCACACACGTCCCGCCCGCATGAGGTGGTGCATGTAATGTGCTGATTGCATGCCCAAGCCTCAGCAATAGCCTGTCGCACGGCGCACGCCGTTGCAGACCTGCTGCGCCATTACACGCCTGCCCGCTGCTACACTGGTGCTGCTACACGGTACGCTGTTGCTTGCTTGCTGGTTGCCCTCGCCAATGGGCTGCTGCGTCGATCTTTGCGAGACGCACATGCCGCACGCCGTCGGTCTGGCAACGCGGCCGTGGCAGGCAGTGTGCGCGTGGTTGTGCAGTAGTGATGTGGAGCAGTGAATTGATGCTTGCGTTGCTAGTCGGCAGACCGGCCGCTAGCGCAACCTGGCAACCCTAGCGCAACCTGGTAACCCATGCGCCTTCGGAACCCAGGTGTACGGTGCGGCGTGCTAGTTGGGGCTGCCACAGTTGTGGCTTGCATGCAGCTTGGTCGTGCAGGTGCCTGCGGAGCTGTGCGGGCAACGGTGGCAGCACTGCTGTCCGCACGACTGGTGAAAGGCGGCAGGGGGCGTCTGTAGAAGGGTCGGCTCTTAATTGGCTCCTATTAGGAGCGCCATGCTCGTAGAGTCGCGCGTAACGGCGCAGTACAGTCCTAGGGTGGAATTAGGACATAATGATGCGCCGGGGGGCGAATCGTGCGTGGCGGTGTCTGGCTACTCCAGCACGCAGAGCACGCGGAGCACGCAGTGTGGGAGATCAGGGCGGGACAGCTGGAGGCCGCCGCTGGCGCTGGATTGCGAGTGTGGCATGCTGTGGCTCCACTGTGGGGCTGCTGTGGCTGCTCGTTTTCATTGGCAACATGCACGGCCAAGCGCGACATAGCAGAATTGGCCAGCAACCCTGTCCGGCATCGTCCCGTACTCATGTGACAAGCCATGCATGCAGACCGTCTACTGCAGAATGTCAGTCATAGACCGTCTGCATGCATGACTAGTTCACATGAGTACGGGACATTGCCGGACAGGGTTGTGACTAGACGCACCTAGATGACAAGTCATACAAACAAGTCGTACAATCAACACCATAAGTATCCAAAGTCATTGTGTAATGTTGTGACACCGCCGCCTGCGACGATGAACGGAGCGACTGACACATGCAGACAGTAGGTCCACACATGCACACACCCACACACTCCAGCACTGCTACCCGGACGATTGATGTGCTGTGGAGGATTGGCGTGCTGTGGCATGGCTGATGCCATGCCGACCTGTGGGCTGCTGCTGCAATTAGGGACTCAATTGCGGACAACATGGGTAGGAGGGGGGAGCGGGAGGTGCCGTGAGATGCATGGGTGAGAGGGTGCGACACGTAGAAAGAAAAGTCAGCGCACGTCGATGACAGCTTTAGTGGCAGCGAGGTCAGCCATCGCCAGTGGTTCGTCTTGGCTCTGGAACTCGCGGGTGACGACGATCGTGTGGTGGTCCACCAGATTGTACTTGTTTAGCAGCAGCGTGTGGCTGTCGCTGAGGTGCTGCACCCACAGCTCCTCATCGTAGGGCAGGAACGGGTTGACCGCCTCACCTGACCTGCAGCATGGCAACCGTCGGAAGCAGCCATACTGGTCTGGCAGTGTTGCTGCAGCCCTGGACTGGCAGCACAACGCATGCAGCTGCAAGAAAAAAATAAGGCGGTGGTGTTGACGTGATGGTCTTTGCAGCGTAATGCCTGCTGGTCTGGCACGTGACAAGTGATGCTAGCACAGCCAGGACGCATCAGAGCATCAAGCTTGTATAAACAATGGCCGGCCATGTGTTGCAGAGTGGTAATGCAACTGTTGACAGTGACGACGACCAAAGGTCACCTCGGGAGCGCACAGCGTACCGTGGTCAACCTGCTCAGGTTCACCATGGCAGGTGTATGGCCTCCTGTGGCATGTGCATCACAACGGCTGGACATGGGCAGAAAGGCAAGGCAACATTGAAGAGGCTGTGTATGACGGCATAGCGATCGCACTGGCCGTTGCACTTTTTACTTGCGTCACGCTTGCATTGTCTCATGCTGGAGGAGCAGTAGAGCCAAGTGGTGTACAGTTGATGCTGCATGCACGGAATCTAGCATATTCCGCGCACACCCAAGAGGCAATGCAAATATGATGCTATCCTCTGAAGTATGTGTGAGTTGTGGCATACTCGGTCTGCTCTGGCTTGCTTGGCTTGTTCTCCAGCACTTCGGCGATCCGGACGACCATCTCCACTCCGAGGCTGCCCTCGGCCTCAATAGCCTCGGTCGTGGGAATGCCTCTCGCTGCTCCCGACGCTACAGCTTTCTCATATGTTTCCTGGATTTTCTCCCATAGCAACTTTGCCTCGGGATTGGACGCGTGGGCGCCGGTTTGAACCATCTTGCGGCTTTCCTGCACACACTGCTCAAGTTCCTTACGAGCGAACGGGCTCGGTGACACGAGATTTAGAACACAAGCAGACTAACTAGTACTCGGCAGAAGATTCAACCGTTGCTATATAAGTCCTTTCCCGGCCGCCAAGTTGGCAGCCGGCCCGCCTACATGGGTGCAACAGGCGATCCTCATCAGTACTGCGCACGACTGTATGCCCCTATGCCGGACGACGTTGCTGCAACGACAACAAAACCAGCAACTGTATAACTCCCGGGTCTATTTGTGTGCACTGCCACGCATTTCCGGAATGCGGAATGTCAAGAGGTCCGGATCTAGTCAGCCGTCCGCAGAAGCCCGACAGCGATGCAGCGGGAGACGCACCTCAGTGAAGCAGTAAGCCCAACGCGGAGTATAGCGCAAGCAACCGAGCTTAGTCCGGTACACAGCACACGCGAGCATAGATGGTCGTTACTCAGTGCATATCATGCTGTCTCTGATTTGACGTAGGGGCTGCGCTGGCACATCAATGTGTTGAAAGCCGGCAGAAAGTAGGATAGAGCGGTCATGCAGCCCTCAGATAATCTGACGGCCAAATGGTACGCACAACGGCGATCCGCTGGCGGTTCGGATCAGTACACGGCGAGACGCCACGCTGCGCGAAATTGCCGAATTGTTGCTTGGGCCCTTGGCCACGGACACGTTGGCCGGCCCTGCCTTGGTGACGTATCTGAAAGCTGCGGGCTTATTGACCTTGCTGTGCAAAAGACTGAGATTGTTACAGCTTAATTTTAACCTGCAGCTGAGTCCTCGTCATACCACTGTCCGTAAGAGTGTCACTAACGACAGGACCATCGGACTGTCGCTGCTGGCAAGCACCCGAGGTAGGTACACAGGCACTGCCTTAATTTTGGCCATGCTTTGTGTTGCTCGGCCTGGAATGCAAGCTGGTAGGGGCACCCCTCTACGCGCCGTGGTCGCTGGAGCCAGCGGCATTCGCACGAGTGGCGAGAACGTGGTCAACATCAAGACAAGCTGGAAGAAGCGGTACAGGATCAAGAACGCCGCTGCAATCCCTGTATATAACGCAAACGCACAGGAATATTTACAAAATCTCGACCTGCCGCTTGGAGCACAGCTTGTGGCTGTTGACACAAGCACAGGTGCATGGCAGATGCAAGTGCCGAAGATGGAATTTGCAGACGTGTTCATCAAGTATGTGATGGCACATCCTCTAATCTCTACACTGCTGGCAGTGCCACTGTTGCAAGAAGTGTTGCCGAATGGCTGCCCAGTGTCTTGACGGATTAAGGTGGGGATGTGTGCAGGCCAACTGCGGACATTAACGTCGCTACAAACGAAGAGTCCATTGTAGTCACGACCAAAGATGTATCCGTGGAAGCTTCAGAACAGATTCAGAGCATGGGATTAAACGAGAGGTATGATGTGGATGCTACGGTCTCCGTGATGACAGTCAGTGGTCGAAGCGATGAAGTCGAGGCTCAAGCCTTCGTGGACTTGAAGGTAGACATGCCTTTTCCATTCAGTCTGACACCCAAGCCTATAATGGAAGGCACTGGCTCAGCAGTGATGTCTGCGATGCTGGGCCCGTTGATGGACACATTCACCTCAAAGATGGTTCAAGACATGGAAAGGATGTCAGTATGATGTTACATGCGGTCAGACAGATCGTAATTGCGTGCAGCAATCGTCACTCCCACATCCAGTACACAATACGGCTCAAATAAATTGCAGGGTGTCGACCGAAGCAGACACTGAAGCAGACCGGCACTACGTCACACCGTCATGCTGCAGAGTGCACGGAGCAGGAACAATGTAAACAGGACCCCCAGACTATGTGCTTGCTTGTCTTCTCCTGACATATGTGGCATCCAAGGCTCTGCTGACCCGGTGCCCAAGGCCCTGATGCTCCTGTCGTGTACAGAATCCACCAGTCGTGTACACTATCGTCAGGCATAAGCCTGAGAATGCTGCGCTGAACTTCCCATAATTGATCCAAAGGGTGACCTCACTGGCAGCTCATGCCCTGTTGGCCGAGCCTCAGTAGCCTGCACAATGCTCCATCGTGACCTTGACCGCTGAACATGAACACGTTCTTAAAACCGACTGTACGGTTGGAAGTGTGGACCTGTGGTCAACTGCCACTCCACACCACCGCATGGCCCCAGAACCACCTCAAACAGCAAGGTTGATGCCAGCATGGCTTCTACTCACCATCACACAGCCGACGCCCTGTAGCTGGTAGACTGCTCACATTAAATTCAGCACTGCCTTGACTGATACAAAATGGCCACGTGTCCTCAGGCACACGGTTCACACTGACAATTCAATCAGCACCAGCCTGCCAACATGGGCTGCCCATAGAAGGCCTTTGCGGGTTGTTGTCAACCAGGCCTTACATGTTGACTAGACAAACACAAACGACCCAAGTCGCACACCTGCGCCAACACCGGAGCTGCCTGGACACTAAGCCCTCCAGCGCGGTCCACGGGCCTACTATCCCTGCCGGGTGATTCCGCGGTCCCGAGTGCGGCAAGGATGCCAGGTGGCGCGAACCGCCGCATGTGAGCCGGCAGGTCCCGCAGCACCGGCGACAGCCGCGGGGGCTGCTGCAAGCCTGGCGATGTCCAGCTGTCAGAGGCCGCTGGTGACCACAACGGTATCGCCTGGCGAGGGGTGCTTGCAGGCCTGTTAGAGCCCATCAGCTTGGCCTGGATGCTGTCCAGCGATGCCTGCCCAAGCGAGCCGCTGTAGCTGTGCAGTTGCGGCGTTGACGCAACCGCTCCAATTCCACTGGGTTTCCAACAGTGCTCACTGGCAAGCTGACCGCCACAGGGCATCCGTGTGGGCGTCCATGGACTGTCCCTGCGTGCTGCATCGGCCGCAGATTGCCTCTGCAGCACGAGCAGACCGGGTTCCACACCATGATCACTGCCTGGCTGACAGCATGGGGCTTGCTCGTGTGACACATGCTGTTCCTGTTCCTGAGCACATCGAGTCCCAGGGCTGGCAGGCCCGCCGAGCTGCAGCTGGCTGTCGCTGCACGTATCCATGTCAGTGCGCTTCAGACCTTCCACTCCAACAGTCTGCCCATGCGCTGTGTGTCCTGCATCCGCATCGAACTGGCCCTGGGGTTGAGGGACGCTGGCGGTGGTTGGGGTGCCACGAAGTCGGCCAGTAAGGGCGGCGTTGGCACGCATAGCTGCCACTGTCGCCTGGCGTTGCGCCTCGACCTCTGCCTCCAGCGCTGCGATCCTGGCACACATCTCAGTTGCGCTTGCTGCGGACGCTTTAGCTGCTTTGGCTGCATCATGGTGGCCGGCATGCATTGCGCCGGTAGCATTCCCTGGTGGTTCCATCTGCTGCAGGGCGCGAGTCGGGTCAATACTGATGGCTGCATTTTCTTGTGGCTCGGGAGAATCCTGACTAACGCCATGGTTGGTGCGGCGCGGAAGCTCCAAGACCTGCATGGCGGCGTCTGCGTTGCACCCAAGCACTAGCGGCCCAGGGTAATTCTGCCTGATCATTCTGCCTGATCATCATCAAGACGTGCTGAAGAGGGGGTAGACCTCACATCACACACAAAGGGCTGCCCCCAATGTCAGCTGACGAACATCCACAGCAAACATAGCCTGTGAACAGAATGCAACATGAACATGTTTGAGGCTAAGCTATGCAGAGCAGTATCCAGTATCGTGTTGAAGGCGATGGGAGGCTTGGTCCACCACAGAAGGTTCAAAGGGGGAGGCGGGAACACACACCTGCTGCACAGCCTGCTGGCACTCCTGTGCTTGTCTGCGGATGCTCTCCTTCGCAGCAGCAATCTCTGTGCAGCACTGCTGTTGCGTGTGCTCCAGGGCTGCTTCTTGAGCCCGCGCCTCCAGGAGTAGGCTCATCAGTGTGCTCACTTGCGCTGCCAGGTCCACCACATCTTGTTGCAATCGAGACATGTCTGACTTGATGGCCTGACCTGCCTCCCACTCGCCAGCCTTACCTCCGGCACATGTGCTGCTTTCATGTAGGACCTCGGTAGAGCCATCCCCAGAGCCATCCCCGTCTCCGGACCCTTCATGATTGATTGGCCCGACCACATCATAGCCGTCGTCTTCTACATGCCAGCATCCCTTGATACTTGCTACAGTGATCGCGGTTAACCTTTTTCTCATTTACATGCACATACATGGTCTGCCACTCGCTTGACATGGGATTGCAATCCAGCACACCTGGCATTGGGAAGCTAGTAAGGGATGAAGTAGCACACACAGCAAGCGCACCAAAGGCTGGCTGCTTTGTAGCAATCGATTCAAGCTGTTGGTGGGCCTCGTACAGCTCCTGTTCGACATGCTGCCTTGCAGTCCATTCCTCTTGCAGCCCCCTCTGCAGCTGCATGACCTGGCCATCAACTGTGTCCACCTCGCCCACCTCATCAACTACAGGAGCAGCTACAGGATTCCAAGCTTGCGCTGAATCATCTGGGGTGTTCTGTGGGGAAGGCGGCGAGGTGCTGCTGCCAGAGCACTCAATCGTTTCTGGAGATTCTGCAGCCTCGAACGCAGCTGTTGGTGAAACAGGCGGCATCGACAACTGACGGATACTGCTTTGCATAGCTTGCATCAACGGCGTGGGTGTGCTTGAAGACCCTGGTGTGATGGAGCCAGACATCCACGAGCCAGGAGTGCTGGCTGGTGTCAAGGCAGGGGCTGTGCTGCCAGGCAACTGTACTTCGTCACGGCTAGAGCCTGGAGAGCAGCTCATATTGTTGCAGCTGTGGAGCGTCTGGAGGACCGATCAGCAATGGCAAAAAAAATCGCTGTATTCCAGCAAGGAGACAGGGTCTGTGAACCTACGCCAATTGCCTGCACATAGGTGCACAACATGGGCTTGCAACGTCGGCTAGTGTCTTGGTAGCACATTCGATAGCTTTGTATTCGGTGTTTGCTCGGAGGGGCACGAGCTCATGAATTACACACCTGGTTACGATAGACCCTGGGTCCGCTGGGTTCTGTCAATCAGCAACGGATTTCAGCAAGCCCCGGCATGGGGCCAACGCACGAGCGTCATGCCTGAGCGGCGAAGGAGCCAGCGACCAGAGTTTCTTCTTGTTGCCCTTGAGATCAGCATTCCGTTTGGTGCCTTTGGGCGACTAGAACACAACCATTTGTGCCAAAGCTGCAGATGATTCTGCACAGATTCGGTCACGTATGCTCAACATCCGTCGAAATTTGCAGTACAAAACAGTTACAAACAATGAGTGTACTCGGTGTCCTGCTTGTTGGATCTGAGACAGCGCATCGCGCCAAAATGCCGTGGTTGAAGATCATCGAAGTGCCCACCTGCTCTTCACAGCTGATGCTGCATTCACAGTAGCCACAATGAGAGCACAACCGCTACCATGCCAATCTAGAATGATGTTGCCTCTGCCAGACTTGCAAATCCTCAACAAACCTGACGTGGCCTTCCAGCTTCACCGAATGTGTCAACACATCGAGAACGCACACGTCTCACATAAAACAAACAGAAAGTATCGTATGTTTTCATAAGTGATCTAAAGGTTTCGCCGTGTAGCGTGCAAGACGGAACACGCCGTTTTGAAACAACC
>JALKAD010000089.1:304458-319708 GCA_024500015.1 Ulva compressa | reverse complement strand
AATACAGCAGCTTTTGTGGACGTTTTCGAAAGCAGTTGTCCGATACGTCGGTCCATGAATTTGCAAGCATAGGATACGCGGTTCCGATTCAGCTGTGTCGCCAGTGCAGATACTGCAGAACGACCTGAAGCACGGGCTATGCCCAGCAGAGCGCATCGTCTGCCTGGTCGTCGACGAGTGCCATCGCGCCACCGGCGAGTATGCCGCCGCCTGCGCCGTCAAGGACATCTGCGCGCGCCACTCCTCCGCCCTGCGCATCATCGGCCTGTCAGCCACCCCCGGCTCAACCGAGGACAAGATCCAGGAGGTGCTCGGCAACGTGCGCGCATCACGGGTCGTCTTTTTCGGGGAGGAGGACGAGTGCGTGAAGAAGTACCGGCACGGCAAGACGGCTCGGGTGATTGTGGTGCGTGCGACGGGCGCGGTCAAGCGGTGCGAGGACTCGCTCAAGGAGGTGCAGGGGGAGCTGCTCTCACGGCTTGTGTCAGCTGGTTTTCTGTCATCTGTCAATACGGAGCTCACATCTTTCTCCATTGGTGACGCGTTCCGTACGGCATCCAACAAGGGCACCAGGTGCGATGTCAGCTGCCGGTGCCTGCTCTCTCTCGTGCACAACCATCCCCTGGTGTGAAGCGTTGCGTGTGTTTCATGTGTGTGTGTCACGTGTGGTTTAATTGCTTGCCGTAGCTGAGAGGCCATTGGCATCTCCATGGAACCAGAACCCAGAACCTGCCGTGAGTTGCGGTGGCTTCCGGCCGGGTGCTCCTGTGGTGTGCATGTGTTACACCGAGACCGGCCAAAGCTGCAGCTGTGCAGAGGGGTCTCAAGCAAGCAGGTGCTCTTATGGACGTTGGTGTGCAGGCCAAATCAGGCGCATCACGCGCTGAACAACCAAGCTTGCTTCATGGCCCGGCTGCTCACTGAGCTGCGCACGACTGGGGCGAGCGCGGGGTTCCACCACTGGGAGAGTTCGATCGATCCGGATGCAGACAAGTCGCAGAACATCAGAGCGCTTGACTCGATGTTCCCCTGCATGCTACAGGTGCGAATCAGCCGAGTGCGCGCGAGGGTCGATCACATCGCTGAGGCGCGAGGTGCGTGCCATGAACAACTCGTGGTTGTTGCAGGAGCGGCAGCGTCTGAAATCGCTGGCGGCACGCGGCGAGGACGACCCGAAGCTGCATGAGCTGCAGGCGGTGCTGCTGGAACACTTTGCCCGCATGAAGCGCGAAGGCAATACCACGCGGGCGATGGTGTTCACGAGCCTCAAGGACGGCGCAGAGCACATCTGCACCGCCCTGAATGCGATGGAAGGCGGAGTGGTCATGGCCAGGCATGCCCCCACCTGATCAGGCCTGATCGCCGTGTACACTGAGCAAGCTTCGACAGTTTGGAAGCTTGTGTGGCAATGTCGGACCTGTCTTGACGTTGGCGCACGGAATTAGGGTTTGTGGTAGGGTCGTGGCCGTCATGCATGCCCGCGTGCCTGTGGGGAGCACGCGTGAGTGGTCACGGCACCTTTTTCCGTGACTTGTTCTGGACCTGGACATTGCATCACAGCGCAGAGACTGCACGTGTCAGCCGGTCACCGCCTGACACACAGTTCCCAGGTGCGCAGTCCGGGAGCCTGCAATGCCGCATAAAAAATCGATGCCAGACGACCGCCCTTCCCCCCCGGCCCCTGCTCTGGCGGTCGTTCAGTGCTTGCTGGTGTTGCAGAAAGTTCGTGGGCCAGGGTGGCGGAAAGGGCAAAGGGAAGGGCAAGATGTCGCAGAAGGAGCAGCAGGCGGTGCTGGACTCGTTCCGGGAGCTTGCGTGCAACACGCTCGTCGCCACGTGCATCGGCGAGGAGGGCCTCGACATCCCGGAGGTCGACCTCGTCGTCTGCCTCGACGTCTCCTCGAGCCCGACGCGCAGCGTGCAGCGCAGCGGCCGCATGGGCCGCCACCGCGATGGCTGCGTCGTGCACATCCTCGCTGCCGGCGCCGAGGAGCGCAAGTACAAGGAGGCCGAGGCTGTGCGCCCCCCCCCCCCCCCCTCAAGGCTTCTCACAACCGTCCCCTGGTCACCTGAAATCTTGCACAAAGCTCTGCCGTCCACCCTGACTGTGTCACAGAGTCTCGGTGTGGGGTGCCGAGATAAAGCGAACACTGCATCTGCACCAATGGTCAGGCAAGTGCTGAAGGAATTCAGCTGGGTTGATATCTGTTGTAATATCAAGGAACCACCTGTTGTACGCGAGCTGAGGTACTGCAGTGCATAATCGGGTGGTGTGGCGTGCATGAGCACACACTTGCACAGGGCAAGTGAGGTATCGCGTGTGTAATGCTTCAATGGAAGTGCTGACCTGCGGCTGCACGGGCAGCACGTTTTTGTGAAACCGCGGCCATTCCGTGGCATGAAAGCTCGCACTTGTGGGCAACCCAGGCTGTGTGGCCACATGTGGCTTGGGTCCCTAGATGTCCATGCATGCGACAAGGTCCGGTGTGCATGCAGAAGCAGAAGCAGCTCCAGGAGCTGCTGCGGCATGCTGATGTCAACTTCAAACTGTGCCCACGCAGCGACATCCTCCCAGAGGCGTTCCGGCCGGAGATGAAGCTGACTCGTTTCCCGACAGCGGCCGACGAGCGCGCGTTGGTGCCGCAAGTGCGGGAGCGCTCCGAAATGATCACCAAAGCGCGCAGCGTGGCGCAGGACGTCATGAACGACTCTGCCATCCCGAAGCGCTCGCGGCCACGCACGGGCAAGTCGATCTTGGAGCGCATTGTCAGCCGCCGCACTGAGGCGGAGGCCGCGGCGGCCGCCGATGCTGGCGCCGATGCAGCTGGAGCGCATGCTGCGCCCGCCGCAGCAGCGTGGCCAGCCGGAGCGCATGATGCGCCTGCCGCAGCAGCGAGTGCGGCTGGGACTGGCTGTGGGGGTTCAGTGGGGGTGGAGTTCGCGCCATGGGGAGAAGCAGGGAGAGTGGAAGGGTGTGGCTTGTCAGCAAGTGGCGGGGGTGGTTGGCGGGAGGGTGTTGGAAGTGCAGCTGTGTCAGCACCAGCTATGGGAGCGCCAGGGACGGGCCATGGACAGGGCGCTGCTAGTGGGCCCGGAGGCGACGGCGCTGTTGGTGCGCCTTTTCTCACTCAGTGACTGTAGCCTGTGGCGGAACCGTCATTTGTCAGCTGTGTCCTAGAAATCAGGAACCATGTAATTAGATATGTGTCTTTGAATTGTGAACGTAAGCACAACAGTGGGCATATGCGTGCTGCCATTGTCATGCATGCATGCTTCCTCCCAATCCACAAATTCGCCACGCTGTTTTACAACGTACAAGTGATTGAGCTAGATGCGATCATTGCATACTCGGGGCATTTCCAGTGGTCGGACACATGCAAGAGTGCTGCATCGGTCCACGTGGTGCTGCAGGCGAGGATGTGCCGTTCGCGGCAGAAGCTGCCTCGGAGCAGCAGGCCTGCAACGGTCCCGCGTGGCCGTCCATGGCAAACACGACGCCGCAGGCAGCGCAGCATGCACAGCAGCGGTGCAGCAGTGGCGCTGTGCCCAGCACAGCAGCTGCCCCTGCAGCCGCAGTGTCCCTCGCTGACCGCGTGAGGGCCAGGTCGGCCTCGCTCGCCACCCCATGTGACCCGCATGCTGCGTCCACGTCAGCATTGCCTTTCGTTACAGCGCCCAGCAGCTACCCGCCACCGCGGGCGTCAGCGCCGGCTCTCCTGCCGCCTGGCCCTAGGGCCAGCGGCGCTGCAGCCGGCGCCGCAGCCGAGATGCCTGTGCCGCGCTCGACGAGCACCACACCGGCAGCACAGCAGGACGCGCAGCAGGACTGTGTGCTTATTGATGTATGTGCAGAAGCGCCGGCTGCCCCCGCGGCTGAATTCGGGCCGCCACAGCCGCGGAAGACATACAAGTTGACGCCTGGTGGGAGGCGGGCGGTCGAGTACGCGTTGGCCGAGCCGTGGCTGGAAGAGATGTCGCTGGCGTGGCGGGGCGTGTACCAGCACACATGCATGCGCTACGGCTCCCGCCGCGCGCCGGCGTCGTTCAAGAAAGGGGGCGCGGGAGCAGGGGACGCAGCGGCAGAGGCGCCGATCGTGATTGACGACGATTCCAGACCCGGAGGCGCATGCACGGCTGAGCCTGATGTGACGGCTGTTGCCGCTGCCGTTCCGCGTGAAGACGTCCCGTTAGCTGCCCGGCTTCCAGCCGCGTCGCACAGCACGGCCGCCGCAGCAGGCCACAAGACCCAGGCTGACGATCGAGGCGGGGCCGGAGGTACAGCAGTCACGCACAATGCATGTCCGGGCGGCACAGCACACATGCCGCAGCACGGCGCAGAGGAGGCGGCAGCCATGCCGCGGCAGGTGTACCCGGTCGCACTGCGTAACGCGCACCAGCAGATCGCAGCATGCACAGCATGGGAGGACACGCCCCTGAGCATTGATGCCATAGTGGCTGCAGTGGAAGGTGATGATCCGATTGTGGCCCTGGCACAGGCCGTGCTGCCTGCTGCCGAGCTTGCAAAGTTCCCCAGCACGCTGACTGCAGAGCCCGCGGCAGCGGGCCGGAACAGCTCAGGCGTTGCTCCGCCGCACACGTCCGCCGGCGCCGCTTGTGAGGCTGCAGGGGCGGCTGAGGGTGCAGGCGACACCGCCTTCAAACGCATGAAGCTGAACAGCCATGCGCAGAGGCTCAGTGGGCTGAGCGGCAGCGCGCAGCGTGGCGCAGAGGCACATGAGGTTGTGGCGGCGGCCGCGGCAGGGAGTGGGAGCCCCGTTGGCGGCGCGGCTGCAGGGAGGGCCGGGCCGGGTGCAGACACATGTGCTGCGCTGCCCGCGGCGGGGACAAAGCGGCACATGTCACAGCATGCGCAGCGTGATGCGGACGTACACACTGCACAGTGTGGCACTGATCTGCCTGCGGCAGCGCCAGACAGCACGGCGGCTGCCGGTGCGCATGCTGCGAAGAAGGCTCGTCCGAGCGTTGAGGGCAGGCCGGGTGCGCAGCGTGGTGCCATGCATGCGGATGCACAGAACGACCAAGTAGCTCAAACTCCTGTCTCGGAGAGTGCAGAGAGAGGGCAGCGCACGCCTGGCAGCGGCCAGAAAACGGCTACGCCTGCAGCGTGCGCTGTGCCCGGCGGTGCTGATCCATCAACGCGTGCTGACCCGAGCCCAGCACGCACAGCAGCACCATCGACATTGCTGCCGCCGCAGCGCGCAGCATCACCGGCACAGCATACATCACCGGCAATCCAGCCACAGCCGCCTCCTGCGACCGTACCGCAAGCGGGGCCGAGCCGGCCTGCTGCGGGGGTCCGAAGCATGGGGCTCATGCGTTTGGGAGCGAAGCGTCGGCAGGTGGAGGACGAGGAGGAGGACGACGCACCACTGCAGAGCCGCAAAACGGCAGCGAGACCCGCGCATGAGGCGCATGCATGGCGCCGGGCATGGGCGCACCGACGACATGCCGCGCCTGCAGACGGGGAGGCTGCTGCTTCGCCCCTCCCATCTTCGCCCGCCGACTCTGCGGCGCCCGCGGCCACTGTATCTCCTGCCTCCACAAGCAGCCCACAAGCCCAGGCAGCTCGGACTGAGCCGCCGCACGAACACAACGACGAGCGTCATGAACACGCCACGGACTCACATGCCAGCGGCGCGGCGGCCGCCGCCGCCCCAGGGGATGGTCACACCGCCAGTGAACAGGATGACCGTGGCTGTGATCAGCAGCAGCGTCCGCATCTACGGGTCGGCGGTGACCGTGCTGCCTCGTCTGAGCTGCAGCGCAGCGGCTGTCACGCTGAGTCCATATCAGAAGATGGCAGTGGCACGAGGCCTGCGCCTGGCACGCTGCCCGTGCCACCCTCTTCGCCGCTGCCGCTGGAGGCCGCTCCCGCACCCGCCGTCGCCGTGGTTGAACGTCAGCCACACGCAGGCGATGGCACCGATGTGGAGGCGCACAAGCCCCCTGCTGCTGTCACCATGCGAAGTGACGCTGCGCTGCTGGGGCAGGGCAGCCGGGCGTCTGCCGCGCAGGTCACGCCGGCCGCGCCATGCATGCTGACCATGCCGCAGACGATCGGGGACGTCATCCCTGAGACCTGCGACCTCGACGCGCCGCCACCAACCAACACTCCAGCTGCGCTGCCAGGCAACGCAGGCCTGACACCCCCCGCCCATGATCCTCCACCAGAGCACGCTCAGCGCAGCGCAGCACCCCCCGAACCATCTCCATGCATGGCTGCAGCCGCAGTGCCATCGGAGGCCCCGTGCGGCGGCTCTCCGCCAGATGCAGGAGGCATGCATGGTACCGATGCATGTGCATTGCCGCTCGTCCGCTCGCCGAGCTTCGAGCCGTTGGGTGGGAATGCTGCTGCCGGGGCATGCAGCCCTGCTGAGCTGTGCAGGCTCCCGGTTGATAGAGCAAATGGGGGCGCAGGACTCGACTGCATTCCGGATACCCCGGACGACAGTTGCACAGAGTCTCAGGCCAACGGCGGCATCGGCTCGATGTCCCGCAGCCGGCCGCAGCTCGCCCCGGACGTCTTTGGGGGACATGCAGCCCGCCCGCCTCCCCTCAGGCCATCATCAACCGTGCAAGACTGTGGTGGACGTGACGCTCGCGCGGCGCAGGCCATCATGGCACCCTGCCATGTGCACGATATCTTTGCAATGTCCCCCTGCAAGCCACAGGCCGCGCCGGTGCTGCTGGCTGTGAGCCCTCCCACACGCCCGGCCGCAGCACAGCACAGCAGGCTGACGACCGGCTCGGGCTCCGCCAGCCGCGGAGGTGCGACGAGCGCAGGGGACCCGCATGCTGTCAAAGACGGCTGCCCAGCAGCCGGCTCCGCCTTGCCCACAAGCACTGCCTCGCCACGTGCTGCGCCAGATCACGGCAATGCAGCTGCGGCTGCTGTGACCGGTGCCATGTCGGGCATGCATGCGCACCCGCCTGAGCGCCGCAGCAGCGTGTCTACAGCCGAAGCTGCGCAGCACAGCACGCCACAGCGCGGGGCGTTGGTGCGCATGACACCACATCATGAAGTGGCAGATATGCCAGCCGGGCACGAGGCAGCGCTTGAGAGTGGCTCAGGGCACCTGCTCAAAGTCGAGGAGGAAGAGCCTGCAGCGCTGGCGGCTGCGGGGGGCCCCATGGAGGGCCTCATTGACATGACGCTCGAAGATTCACCCGAGAAGTCTCCACTGCTGGCCGGCCGGGCATGTGTGGCCGCGGCGCCTTGGACAGCGGAGCGCACACCGCTGCACGACTCATCGGAAGGGGACCCGGAGTCCGGCGGCGCGGCGCGGCGCGGCGGCACAGCACGCAGGAAGCGGCAGTGCCTTGATGACTCAGATAGTGAGGAGCGGGGCGGGGACGGCACGGAGGACGCGACTGGTGTGCACCGACCTTGCGATAACTATGCACTGGACTGCCTTAAGCGTGATTGCTGTCACAAGTGTCCATCAAACCTGCTGCATTTGGGAATGCACTGCCAAACCTTCAGAGATGAGGGGTTCAATACTTCGCGGGAGTTCGGTATGCACCGTACTGCATTATGAATCAATAATTTATGATGCATGAGCATGGCGTGTGTGGCGGCGCACCGTGTGTGTCGGCGTGCAGGCCAGTGCGGAATCTAGCTGTCCCTGCCCTTGTTCAGGCTGATGGAGGTGGCCGAGTGTGGTGCTTCTGGTAGGCAGACACTGTACCACCATTCTCATGTACATCGCAAATCACCACGGGCCAGCAATGCACCATGTGGATCACCATATGGATCCCGGGAGGATTTGTGGGCATGTGCGGCACTGCTCTCGCCTTGAAACCCGGCGGGAGGCCGGCACACACCATCATGTGCTGGGCCTCCTGCAGGTACACTCACATCCGCGCTGATAGCGAATGTACATGACGTTTATGTTTGCAGGCACTCCCGAGAGCGAGCCGTCTCGCTCCATCAGCATAGCAGAGTTCTCCGGCCAGCCGCGCAGCATGTCAGCGGCACCCCGGCGCGTGCTGGACTCCGACTCCCCACCCCTGGCCGCTCCGCGTGCCCCGGCAGCGCAGCCGCGCCGCGCAGCCCCCACAGCGGCCGCAGCACGCCACCGGCCACGGCAGCGCCGCGGGGGCTGCGTGTTTGTGGATGACTGTGCGGAGGCGGACAGCGACGGCAGCGATGATGAGGATGACGAGGAGGAGGGGGGCTCTGGCAGCGAGGGGGGACAGCGAGCCCGGTTTGTGGTGAGCACGCAGGCGCTGGTGGCGGAGGCGCGCACGCCGGTGACGGACGAGCGCGCAATGTACCTCCGCAGCCTCCACACCCCGGAGTCCAGCGGCCGCCGGGACGTCGTCCAGCGCATGCGGGGTGTGAGGCGGGGGTAGGCACATGCATGCGTGGCCGGAGGCGCGGGTCAGGCGCCCGCGCCACCCCCGCGCCTGTATCACATGGTAGGCGGCTGGGGTGGCATGGTGGAGGGACGCTTCCGGTCATGCCCGTAGGCGGGTACGGTTGTGTTCACAGGGATAGGTAGCGCTGCACAGGCGGTGACGTGCCGCGCGACTGAATGTGCACACATGCGTGGAGTGGCTGAGGGGGAGTGGCTGGCCCGGTATGGCTCATTAGTAACTGTGGAACTGTTGGGAGTGAACACGATGTGTAGGGGGTCGTTGGCGTATGAGGCACCGTATATATGTAACATGGAATGGTGTGACATGCGTCATATGGAAATGCATGCAGCGCTACCGCAGGTTCAGGTCACTGAAGTGACCCGGCGCGGCACATGCACCGATGGCCTGGCAGGTGATGGCGCGGCACTGGTGCTGCTGGATGCGACCGTATCCACACTGTATTGCACAGTCTTCACTGTGTGCTACACTGTGATAGATCAAGGCCCCAGCAGCGCTGAGGGAAGAAAGCACAGAGCAAAACGAACAGCCACATGCAGCACGGGCACCCAACATATTGGCATGAACCTCACTGTGTGCCGTGAATGCGGGATCGAAAGAGAGTCTCGTCGTTTGGCACTGAGCGTGTCCAAGGTGCGCAACAGGCCATGTTGCCAACCCACCCTCCCTTGTGGTAAACAGACTCTCGGGGATACTGCACGTCCTCAGGATCGTGAAGGGAAGCAAGCACGTAGCAGAGCGAATACAACAAGCATCATATCCATGTGCTCAGGCTGCGCAGCATAACACAACCATAGCACACACTCTGTTGTGTACTCACACGTATTGCAACTGGTGGATACGGCACTGTAATCATACATACGTGTTGTGTAGGCCGATGTAACAGTACACGCTTTGTGTGCAACTATAGCACACACGTGGCCTACTCGGCTACGGCAAGTAATTCAATTCACATTTACATTTACATTCACACTCTGTACATGTTGTGGGTCACAGAGATGAACGCAAGAGCCTGGCAGCGAGTACATGTTTTGTAGTCACCCGCAGCGCAGTAGAGTTGCAGCTGTTGTCATAGGCTTGCAGCTCAAAAACATCTTGGCCTGGGTGCTGGCGCATGTGGCCCCTCTCTTGTTGCTACAGCCTGCAGGGGGCCCCGTTGGCCAACGCGTTGCAACGGGCCTCTCCCACTGGAACCTTCATCTGCCTCGTCGTGTACGAACCTCAAAACATGATTCTGAGACTGCACGCAACTGTGCCGGCAGTTGTTTTTGGTCTGTTCGTTGCATGCGGTGTCCTAAATATGCAGCAATGGGCATATTGTTCCAAGGTCACGCAGATGTTTTGGTAACGCCGCCTTCACATTCGACGTCGCGATGGAGGAAGCTTGTAGGTCCGCGGCTGGCGTGACGCATTCGCACAGCTGATGCACACGCCGGCGGTAGCCCCCCTCCTCACCCGGGCTAGCCTCTAGCAGGGGCATCCATCCATGCCCCCCCTTGGCTGGCAGTGCTCACCGGGGCGCTGCGCTGCAGCGACAGCCGATATAGCTCTGACACCCGCTTTCCAGATTGAATTTCTGTGTTGTGTTTACGTTGTGTGTTGTCACGAGAGCGTTACTGTGCACGAACAGCGAGTCCGACATCATGGGGCTTGGTCAAGCATGGTGCCTGTCCGCGCTTACACTGCTTTCGTCTGCTTACGCTGCTCCTGCATTCAAGGAGACATTTGATGATGGTGCGGTGCCTTGGGTGTCGATGTCACGTCTCCAGTGCTGTGTTCACAGTCGTGGTGCCGGGGCGAAGCATCTGGAGTTCGGCTGTAGACGCCTTGAGGTGATGCAGATTCATGGACAAAGCGGTGGACCAAGTCGTCTTGGAAAACAGAGTCAGGAGAAGCTGGAGAATTCACGCTAACCGCGGGTAAATGGTACGGCGATGCACAGGAAGACAAGGGGGTTCAGACTGGCCCGGACGCACGCTTCTTTGCGTATTACGCCGATATTGACCCGACCTTCAGCAACCATGGCAAGGATCTCGTTCTTCAGGTATGCTGGATCACGAGCCTGAGTCCGATGTGCCGGGCATGATCACAGCGTTGATCCCACCATCTGCAGTGCGGTGGTCGCCCGTGCGCGAAAGACCGCTGACATCATATTTGTATGCAGTTCTCAGTCAAGCACGAACAAATGCTTGACTGTGGCGGAGGCTACATCAAGCTCGTTCCCGAGACAGTCAAGTACGCCTTGCTCGCTGTCGGTCTTGCAGTCGAGGTTGTGAACCAAGAGCTGGCTACGACGTGATCACCAGCACCAGTTCGCAGCCACACTGCTCATGAGTTGTTGCTAAATGTTGTGGATGACCATCACGTTCAATTGGCCGCATCTGACCATGATTCTGTGAGACACGACTGAGTGTAGACCACGCCCGATCCAGAGCATAGCCAACGAATTGGTCCACTCGATCCTCACAGTGATTGCTGCAGGGAGTCTGAAATGAAGGCTTTCTCCGGCGACACGCCCTACTCCATCATGTTCGGACCAGACATCTGTGGCAGCTCCACCCGCAAGGTCCACGTGATCATCAACTACAAGGGCGAGAACCACGAGCTCAAGTCCCCCATCACAGCCGAAACAGATCAGCTGAGCCACGTCTACACACTTGTCATCCGGCCTGATGCATCCTATGAGGTGAGCACCTGCTCACGGTTTCACCCCAACACGTGCAGCACTGCAAAGCCCTGCTGCACATGCACCGTTGGCACACTGCCCAATCAGCACTTGCTCCACAACATGACCCCAGCATGCTGCTGTATATCGCTCAGAGCATGCACCTTGTATCCGTCCCACTTGTCATGGTCTGGCATCTGACTGCACTGCCAAGCTGTGAATGGGGCAAAATGGCATGGAACACATTGGCAAGCACCGCACCGGAGCTGCACACATCCATGTCTACTTAACCTGATGCTCAGTGAACACGCCGCATGGTGTTGTGCAGGTGTTTGTGGACACTGAGTCCCGGCGCAAGGGCACGCTCCATGAGGACTGGAACATGCTCGCCCCCAAGCAGATCTCTGTGCGTTGCATCCCTCCGCTCCACTTGCCACTCCTCTCCTCTCCTCCCTCTTGTCTTTCAGTCCGCATGCCAGCACACACAGCCGTTACTCATCGTAGCTGTTGTCTTGTCGCACCAGCTGCAGCAGCGCCACAAATCCCTGGAAACATACTCACTTGATGCCACGCAGAGGGGCACCTGTGCTCGTTGGCCGACACAACCTGTAGGTATCGGAGACATCACAGCATCCGGGGGCCTGCGATCCCCATTGATTATTGTGCTTGTATGCAAATATGCGTATGATACTTCTATTTGAAATAGCTTGACACACCGCTGGCCTGCAGGACCCGGACGCGAAGAAGCCGGAGGACTGGGACGACAACCCGATGATCGACGACCCCGAGGACAAGAAGCCCGACAACTGGGACGACGTCCCGAAGACCATCGCCGACCCCGACGCGAAGAAGCCGGCCGACTGGGACGAGGTGGACGACGGCGAGTGGACGGCCCCGGAGGTGCCCAACCCTGAGTACCGTGGCGAGTGGCGGCCCCGCCGCATCGAGAACCCCGCTTACAAGGTGCGACCCTCCTGCTCAGCAGCGGCTGCTGGGCCCTCCTGCCCACAAGAAGACGATGGATTCTGCTCGTGTCTAAACGTGTTGTCTCGTCTCGTTGTGCCGAGCCCGCCCCCAGTGACTCAGGGGGCTCCGCGTTCTGCCCCTTCGTGACACCTGTTAAAAATCGTGGGTTTCGAAAACGCCCAAAACCCGAGCTGCGAGAAATGGGAGTCAGTCTCCAAGTTCGAATGTGAACTCTCCTGTGGATGCGTGGGGCCCCCCACCACCCAGCCCGCCCTGAAAGTTCCAGGGCTAGCCAGCCGCGGCACATCTGCATGACCTGCATGCACGACCCTCCATCTCTCATCGTTGCATGCACGTCGCTCCATCTCTCATCGTTGCATCGTTGCATTCTCTCATCGATGCTTGCCACAACAGTGTTCCAGGCCTAGCCAGAGTCGCACAGGTCAGAGTCAGCCACGGTCCTCGAGAGGGAGTGGCGAGCCTGTGTCTATGAAGCGGTTGTCACGGCCATGCAGCGTGCGGTGCGGGTGTGCTCTGCGGTGCGGGTGTGCTCTGCGGTGCAGCTACGACAGGGGTGGCAAGCGAGCTGTGGGACACACGCCGCATGCACGCGGCCCTGCCCTGCATCAGTTGCCCAGCCAGTAAATAACATCGTAGGATCGGGGGCCACACATCCAGACATCCTCACGGTCATCAGCCACAGCGTCCCCTAGGACGGGAAGCTTCATGCTCGCCGCCTACCGGTGAATGTCCTGCACTGTGCCAACAAGGCTATTCGCGAACGATATGTGACCCTTGACTTGGTCTTCGCCAAGCTGTACTGACCTGATGCCGAATCTGATGATAATCCTCTCACATTCAGCCCCGGACGTGTGCCGTGCGTGTGCGAACGAGTGTTACAGGATGTTGCTAAGGGTCGGCCAGGCAGTTAGCACACCAAGTGCACTCCCTCATATGAGCACACGTATGTACTGCAGGGTGTTGCTATGCAGTAGTCATGCCCGTAGCAAATCCGACGCACTACCTCACAACTCAGCGACCGGGCGGACTCTGCCTGCCGCAGCTGCAGGCAGGACGGACTTTGCCTGCCTTTCCAGACACACCAGTCGCGTAAGCGTGTGCGTGTGTGCAGGGCATGTGGACGGCTCCTCTCATCCCCAACCCGGACTTCAAGGACGACCCGGAGCTGTACAAGCTGCCGCCCCTGAAGTACGTCGCCTTCGAGCTGTGGCAGGTGAAGGCCGGCTCCATCTTTGACAACATCCTCGTCACCGACTCGCTCGACGAAGCGATGCAGTTCGCGAAGGACACCTGGGGCAAGAACCACGAGGCCGAGAAGGAGATGTTCGAAAAGGTCCAGGTGAGCGCTGCCTCACTGAGTAGGCTGAACCATCTGTATACTCCATCCTGTGGCTTACATCCTGTGTCTTGCATCCTGTGTCTCACGTCTGCATCGTATATTTTGACTCTGGTCCTTGCTTCGGATCCTCATGGCGGAGCCCCCAGCGCTGTCCTGGCGCATCTGTGCCCTGTTCAGACCTCAGCAGAGTCCCAGGCTGATGCCTGTGTCAGCCAGGACTGTGGGTGTCACTGTGGGTCACGGTCCGGGGGTGCCAGGGCAAGCTCGCTGCTGCTGTGACCGAGCCCGGCTGTGGCCGTCAGGCACTGCGAGCCCACGGCGTCCTCTCGCATCAGGATGCCGCACCAATACCTACTCTGAGCAGATCTGCTGTCGTTGTGCCCGTCCGATACAGGCGCTAGCCACTTGCATGGCATCGATGGGCTGCCGGCCAGGCTGACGACTCCTGTGTGTGCAGAACGCAGAGGCGGAGGCAAGCCAGCCCGCGGAGGCAAGCAAGCCTGCAGCGTCCGGGGACGGAGACAGCGACGAGTACGCCGACCCATCGCACGATGAGCTCTAGAGCTGCACCTGCGGGTGCTGCCTGCCTGAGTAAAGAACCGCGAGGTCCACGTCTCACGGCTGGCGGTCGATGCCGCGAGAACCCGCGTCCAGCACTGTCGATGTGAAGGGACTCTCTTGTAACGGGACTCGATGGGACTCTCTCGGAAGGGATCAGATGGGATGTGGGGGTGTCTGTGTCCCCGGCATCTCCCCGGAATCAGTGGTGATACCGGACAGGGCGGGATGGATTCGGTTGTTGCGGCCTCGTGCGAGTAGCCGAGGCCGGGATGCGGCGCGGTCCTGGTGAGTGCTCACCAGCTCGATTCTGCCGGTCGCAGGCGTGCGTGCAACCGGCGCGTCAGCAGGACAGCGTTGACTATCGGAGCAGTGGGGGGCGGGGGGAGCATGCTACTCGTGGTGCATGGTGTGCATGTTGCTGTGAAGGTGCATCATCTTCAGATCAACTAGATGATGCGGGCACGGTGGCACGGTGGCCAGAGGTGGCCTCGGCGTCTGGCCACATCAGCCGGGGAAATCGGCGTGGCTGCAGGTTGCCGCATCCCGAACTTCGGCAGGACCATGCCGAGCATCCGGGACATGAGCGGCATGCGGTGAGATGTGATTGTTGATACGATTCGGATGCAGGGGGGCTGCACAGGGCGCTGGCGGGTGCAGGTCTGTGCCTGGGGCAGGTGGTGGGACGAGTGCGGGTGAGATCAGTACGCAGCGTGATCGGTGGCGTGGCGGGTGAATCTTGTCGCATGATTGGGCTGTGCGTGCAGTTGGTTACGCTTGTACCGACGCCTGGTCTCCCCAGGCCCCTTTCCACCACAGCATGCTCACACCTCTCGCACGACACATGCATGCACCGCGTTCACTGCAGTCTCGACGTACAGCTGTCCCGCATGGGTGAATGAAATATACAACGGAGGCTGAGCAATCTACACACGGCCTCTCAACGACCGCCTGCAGCAGCCACGACAGCAGCAGGTAAGCACATGAACACACGCCCCAGGCCTGTGTACAGAACCTCAAAAACACATTAACGGACCCTTAGTGGCACTCAGCTCCGCCTTGCTGGCCACTTACACTGCCTAGCATCCTGGCCGCAGCTGCGCCATGGCAGTGTCCTGCGCCCGACTGACGAGTGGTCCGAGCACCGCCGGGTGGTCTCACCGGTGAGTCAATACGTTGTAGCATAACATTGTAGTATAACGTTGTGTCCAGCCCGACCGGTGACTCATCAGCACGGCTGCCACCAGTGAGACACCTGCTTGCAATCGGCAGAACAAAGGCCAACTGACAAATGCCAGCTG
>JALKAD010000089.1:258791-284138 GCA_024500015.1 Ulva compressa | reverse complement strand
ACCCGGGTGGGGTCTAACCGGCCACAGCGAATGGCGGCCTCCAGCTCTGCCAGAAGCACGTTGTCATACACACAGCGAAACCGGTTGTGGAAGCCTCTCTTTGGGAGCATCTTCCAGAAGGGCGTCTGGCCTCCCTCAAAGAAGAGCGCAGGCTTCCCAGTGCCTGCACTCGTGTTGCGCTCGTGAACCAGAGTGGGTGACTTGATAGCTCAACTCAGTCGATGCGTTGCGGAACATACACGAGGATGGACGACGTGCTGGGCCCAAGGTCAATGCCTGGCAGGTCTGTTTTTACGCTCAGTCAAAGCGGGCATTGAAACCATCCACTGTAGGCTGAAGCTGATCGGCACACCGTACATGGCCCTAGCCTCATCCAATATGTACACACATAGGTTGACAAGGTAGTCAGAAGTTAGCAGAGAGGAAGCTGCACCTGAGCGTGACTTTTGGCCATTGTACCCTCTCCCAGCCTGCTTGTCCCCGCCGCCTCTCGCCCGCCGCTTCCGATATTTCCTACCGGAAGGCCGCAGATTCGAGAGTGTTATGCGTGGGGGCCGTCGTGGAGACGTCTGTGCCTTGGTGTCCGCTGCGGCTCGCGCAGCTGGTGAGGTTGTGCTGTAAGCAGCACTTCTGCCTGGAAGACACCGATCGTGCCACCGACTCGGACGATACTCTGAGTTAAATGTCACCCAGCATGTTCGAGAGGATGCCTGGACAAGCCCCGGCGAACGCTGCGTCCGCGGAGCAGCGGGGATGCTACTGGCGCAAGCCACGGGCCGGAGACCGCATGTGGACGCCTTACGCGCCTGTGTAGCACTGCTCTGCACTGCTGAGGCGAATGCAGTCGAACCTTCTGAAAATACAGCCTGGCAAGCGCTGCGAATACACTTCTTTGCTGCTAGCATGCCGTCCTCTGCCCAACACGTCAAGAGGTACGCGGCTTGCTATCCACACGGTGCCATGCAGACTACATAGCAGACTTCTCAAGCTTCACACGCGTGCGCGTGGTGCTGTATTCGGAAGTGCGGTTGGAAGGCGTGAGGACAGTCCGCGAGCACACGGCGGTGCACAAGTAGCTCTACAGTTGTGCGTCTTTACACATGACCGGCAATAGCAATACGAAATTTCGCTGTTCATAGATGATGGTACCTAATTGGCCCAATGCGGTGCAAAACAATGTTACACAAGCGCAAGATCCGCGACAATACAGTCGTGGCTTACGGGTTTTTAGTGGACGCCTGCATCAGCATGCAGCCAGCACTGGTCTGCATGCCTGCATCGATGATGAGCACGCAACATTGCGCATGTGCTGCGGCCCTGCTCCTCATCGGCGCACACTATGTTTTGCTTGACCAGTCCACCATGTATGTGTCTGTCCACGGCCTGTTGTATCAGCTGTGTTGGCCTAGGCCTTGGGCCTGGGCAACTTGAAACTAGATCGCCGTCGGCAGAGATGCAACTGCAAAACTCACCACAGGTTTCGGTTCGCGTGGAGGCAACAGTGTGCGTCATTTGCTTCAGCTGCTGTCATTATGCCACATGTGCACATGACTCCTGGCGTAGGAGGTTGGCTACATTTAGCGCGCTAGCCTAGGCATTCCCACACTGGCAGGGACTGATCATTGGACCCAGGCGGCCTGGGTGATATAGGAGCGCGCTGGTGCAGTGGCACGGGGCCTGCCATACAGCACTGGCAGAGGCAGATATGGTTCAGTGAATTGCGAGCAGCGCGCTGCTGGGCAGCACAATGCCGTAGCTGAGCCACCACGCCATATGCCACCCGCCACATCACCCTCGCTCGGCACAGCTTGAGCACGTGTGCTGCCTCGCATGAGCTTGGCGCGGCCACTGGGACAAGTTGCAGACCGCATTTCATTGCACTGCAATTAAGCCAGCCGACGCATTGCAAAGCAGCGTTGCAGCTCTCGCCTGGCAACACACATGCACATGAAGCATGACACGGATCACCATGATCAGGTTCAACATGAAGCATATGCCTGCTGAGTATTCAGTGAAGCGGTGGCTGCTGCATGTATTGTTCCCACTCTCAGTCTGCGCCGCTCGCCCTTGGCCACACCATTCCCGCCTCGCTGTGGACACATGCTCATGCTGTGCTCGCTCATCCTGCTACATGCGTGGCTGTGCACCGCTAGAATGGCAGGGTGCGCCACGCGGGTGCCCCAGCATAGAAATGCATGTGGTCGTCTGCATCGGCACCTGGAGCTCGTACTGGGGTGTTCAAAGCAGCATCGCGCGGTTTGGACGCCTGCGCTGTGACCGAAAATATCCACGCACAGATCTCAGTTGTGGCCTGTTCATCGTGGCCATTGATGAGGAATGATAGCTAGAGAGTGCTCAGTCCTGTCCAATATTATATATGAGGCCATATGAGGATCTGCCGAGACTGCGGATCGCACCAAGCGCGGCTGCCATTGCCCTGATGCATCCCAGCTGGGATGATGTTGATGCGCCACCATGACATAACACGTTGGTGACATCCAGTATGCCCGCACATATGGCGATGCACAGCATTCCGTGCAGCATATGATATTCCACATGCAGTTATGGTGGTGGAGAGCAACCCACGACTCGAAGCTGCACAGAGCAGGAGCTTGGCACATGGCTGCTCTCGTGCATCATGGTGATACAGCTGGCATGCGTGTTTGCGCTGGCACCGGTGCATCGAAGAAAACGAACAAGAGCATGCATCGAAAACGAACAAGAGCAGCCGGTACAGGCGCATGCAGCAGACACGGCGCAGGTCAACAGCCAACACAGCACAGGTCCAACTCAAGCATCCGGTGCTGTTGGTGTGTTCAGGCCAGTTCTGGCAATGCATGGCCGCAGGCTGCAGCTGCAACGCGTTGCACCGGTCCACAGACGACAATTACTAGCCAGCCACAGCTGGCCCGCACATGCTCTACACTTCAGAATTGCTAGCAAACAGCGTGCCTGCCACACAAGTGCACGCAGCAGTGCAGAGCGAAGACAGAACATCGGCTCGAGCCTCGACAGGCCGCCCACTGGGCACCACCATGCATCACGCCACAGCGCGCTACTCCTCCATCGCGCCCTCGGCCTCGCTCTGCTGCGTTGCCCAGCTACTGTGTGCCTCCACCTCCGCAAACCCTGGAAGCAGCTCCAGCGGCTCCCAGACGTCGCCAGGCGTGAGCCGCATCGCCGTCGGCGCGTGCGTGCAGGCTGTCAGAGTGCAACCCTGGCAGCTGCGGAAGCTGGCGTGCAGCTGCCCCCCCGGCTGTGCGAGCACCACGCTCTCCCCGCACGCCTGCAGGTGCAACCGCTCGGCCTCCAGGCGGCCATGCATGGTGACCTCTATGCCGGTGCTACAGTCATGCAGCGCCACGTCAGCCACCGCCAAGCGTGCGAGGCCCCCCTCGTGGCAGCACCGCGCACCCGGCGCGCTGCCGCCAGCCTCATGCATGCCCCGCACCCCCGCATCGACGGCGCCCGGCCCGCAGCACGCGACCCCGCACGCCCAGCACGGGTCCCCAGCGTCCCCCTTGTCGCGCAGCCACGCCCCCACCTCCACCGCAACGGAACACGCATGCATCTGCGACTCGCGCACGCACGCCACCACCGCCTCGCTAACCGCAAGGCCGACCGAGCACTCTGACAGCCAGCAGTCGAGCAGCCCGGCGTCAACGCCGGCACCCCCCAGCCACACCCCGGCGCTCAGGCCGATAAAGTCGCACCCCTCAAGCTTCACCGCGGTGTCTCCCCCGCCATGCGAGAGAACCCTGACCCCGCGCTTCCCACCATTTGCTCTAAGCCACGCGGCCGTGACGGCTCCGCCACCGCCCAGCGCGACCACGCACTCCCCCACCCCTCGACTGTCGCACTGCTCAACTGTGAGCGTCGCACGCAGGCCCACGCACATCGCACGGGCGCAGCGGTCAAACTCGCAGTGGGAGACGGTGAGCTCGCGGTTTGCGTGGACCACGATCGCGTCCTCGCAGCTCTCGAACGAGCAGTGCCGCACCGCACAGCCGGCAGCGTTCAGCTGCACTGCGGCACGCATGCGCGTAAACCCACACTGCGACACCTCCACCGGGCCCCCCACGGCAACGCCCCCTGCTGCGATGGGTGCGTCCGCCTTCAGGCACGCAGGCACGTCCTGCAGCGCCAGGGGGTCTGCCGCGTGTGAATGCAGGAAGGTGCAGTCAAGTACCCGCAGCTGCCCGCTGGCCGACCCTGCCACGTCCTGCTCGTTGCCCTCGAACCGGCACCCGCGGACGGTCCCCCCCGGCGCCTCGCTGAGGGCTACGGCAGTCTGCGCGGAGTGGCGGCCGGGCGGGCACGGTGGCTGCGCAGCACGCGCCGCAGCGTCCTCGCACTCGCTACCCCAGAACTCGCAGCCTTCGATGTCCACCTCGCAGCCGGCCGAGATGTGCACGGCCTGGGCGTAGCCCTCAAAGCAGACGCCCCGCACCCGCACTGCCGCCCTCATGCCCGCGCTGTGGCCCTGCCTGCTGCCCTTGATGCCGATCAAGAAGCCCTTCACAGACCCCCCCGTCACTGTGAGTGACCCCGACGGACACGAAATCGCCATGCTCGGAACCCGACTCGCGTCCTCGCCCTCCCTCACTACGCTGTCAACTGAACGGAACACATGCGTGTCCCGCAGGATCGCTGTGCCTCCCGAATTCGACACACCTCCACAGCTATCTGAAATTCGGCACCGCAGCAGATGCACCTTTGAGGTGTCATCCAGCACGACAGCCGTCGTGCTAGCACGCGCCACGCTGCGTACCTCTGTGTCTACCAGCACCGCTGCCGCGCCCTCGGTCACATACAAAGGGACGTTCTGCCCGGCCATCTTGCAGCCGTCCGCGCGCAGGGTGCCGCCTGCGGCCACCACACCGCACGACACACCGCCGTGCATGTCACAGCACAGCAGCATCGCACGTGTGGCAGCACCTCGCGCCGTGACGGCGCAAGAGTTGCCACGCAGCATGCACAGCACGAGTGCAGCAAGGCCGCGGCCACAAGTGCCAACGCCAACGCCGCCGTGTTGTTGCATGGAGCACCGCTCCAGCTGCGCCTTGGCCCGGACCGGCCCCGGCTCATCCTCTCCGGCGACCACGGCGGGCATGTCACTGTCGTTGGCGGGCGTCCGCAGCACAGCGTCTTTGATGTCAACGTCCCGCAGCAGAGCGCATGCCTGATTATCCAGATCAACGCTCCTGCCGCACCCCTCGATGTAGCTCTCATGAACCTCTACCCGGGGGCCGCTGCCGCGTGCATGCAGGCCCCAGTCGCACACCCTCACACCACACCGTGTGAGCCTCGCCGAACCCTCGTGCAGCACCACGCCACTCGTGTTGCTCCACTGCGCCTTGATGATGCTGTCACTCACGTCGACATGGCTGCTCGCATCGTTGACAAGAACGCCGCTGTACATGCTGTCCATGTAGCACGCCGCAGCACGCACAGCAGCGCCGCCTTCGACGATGACGGCCGTCGGGCAGTCTACGATCTGGCACCGCCGCAGCGTGACAGAGGTGTCGGCGCCGCTGGCCAGGAAGCCGGGGTTCGCCAGGGTGACCCTGCAGCGGCTGAAGGCGATGGCCGCGCCGTGCACAGCATACACGCTGCACCCGCTGAAGGAGCAGCCCTCGAACGATCCGGAGTAGTCTGCCCCTGCGCAGATGATTGCCGCGGCTGCACAGCAAACCGAAGCATGTCAGCACACGTGGCGTACGCAGCGCGAGCGCGCCGTTTTAGAAATGTGACATGTTTTCCTTCCATGCTGCATGTCATATGTGGGGTGCTTTCGCCCCTTGGCACTGCTGGGGCCTTGACCTATCACAGTGTAATAAACACATCTTGGGTGGAATCGCGTGTGCGACCGAGTGAGCTGTCGGGCGAAATCGCGCTCGAGTGAACATGACGGGTGGACCCATGCATGTATCGCGTGTGTGTGGATCAATGCATGTGCATCACACAGCAGGCCGGCTTGCTCGAGGGGTGACACGGGGGGGAAATACAGGGGGGATGGTTGGACGCAGGTTGGGCGCGCTCGTGCGTGGGTTGTGTTATGATCGCTGCATGTAGGGTACATGCGTGCAGGTGTGGTCAGCTGGCACGACCACAACAGCTGTGCAACGTTGACAGTACCGTCATAATTACAAACCTCCGCCGACGTCCCGTCCGGACCGTGCTTCATTCGGCCCAAAAAACACGTTTGTCCAGCGTCCGGAGCTTCGCCTTCGGCGACACAGCATCAAAACAATCACCTCGCGTCCAGCGTCCACTTAGGTCGTGTCGGCGCAACTGGTGGTACCTGGCAACCTCGTCCGGTCCGATAATACACACGTGTGATTCTACCGTGACGATTAATCAATCGCGATTGTCCGCTGTCTAGAGCACTTGTGGCGGCGGGTGTCGTGAAATTTCACAGATCTGTCCAAGCCGCGGCCGGAATATGGGTTGGATTTTCGGGTATCTTCACTGAATGTGGGGTTGTGGTCAGCTTCGAGAAACTTCGTGGCACGCGTTTTCGAATTCGGCGTCATGGGCCGGCGCACGTGATCAAACTGCGCGCGGGCTGCCCCAATACATCTGAGTTCGGCGGCACACACAATTATTGTCTAAGCGCGGTCCCGTCCGGATTCTTCGTGCGTCGGCGGCGAGATCCCAGATAAATTCGTGTGGTTCGTCCCGATACAGGTCAATCGGCGGCTAAAAAAAAAAATCCTATGTCTGCTCCGCAGAGAAATTTAGGCGGAGGTTTGTAATTATGACGGTACTGTCTCCATCACAGTCCGCGGAGTACATCTCTGTCACCGTCTCCCGCAATGACATCCAGGACACCATCATACGCAATGATTGCCATTGCATTAATGCATGCATCACTGCAGGGTTCGAGGCGCGCACGTGAGTCGAAGTTTACGGTCCTCCTGAAGGTGGTGCCTCTGAAAGTGACGCCGAGCCCGGACAGGAGCAACATATTACCCCCCTTAGGCGGCAGGATGATCGTGCCACCGATGACCTGGCAGCCATATGTGTCCGCACGCCAGACGACATAGGTGTTGTCGTCGCGGAGCCGTGTTGGCGTCTGCAGCTTCTGTCCAGTGATGTCCACAGGGGTGCCAGTGTGCGAAGCAAGCAATGCCACCAGGTTGTCAAGGGTCATTGCGTCCTGCACGCAGGAGCCGAGTCGTGAGTCCACAGAGTGTGCTGACGACGCGTCAACGGGCATGGCACGAGCAGGCAGTACAGCCGGTGCGCAGGCTCGCATGGCACATGAATTAATACGCCCTGTGACTTGCGTGCGCGCGTCTGGGGGGGGTTCCGGCTGGTTTATGCCTTCGGCTCCTGGGTCCCGGTTCGCCGGAGATGTCAATGGCCTAATCGGCAACGGCAAGTAATTCAGTTCACTCTGGACTCTTTACTCGAACGGAAGTGGCTACCGGGTCGGAGCTGTGAAGTCAGAATAGCCCTCGCCGTGGAGGCAACCCTTCGTCAGAAGGATCCACTAGGGGGCAAATGAATTGACAGATAACAACTGCGAACAGCGTCTTATTGCTCTGGCAAGTCTGTAAAAGAGGCCTGTCCAGTCGTGGGGCTGCGGCACTGCCTTGGTGAAGTGAGCAACGTTTGGGGTTTCATGGATCCATGCCTTGTATCGAGCGCGGGTGAGCGCACCGAGATGAGTTTAGGAGCCTTAAGCGCTCGTTCGGTTCGGCATGTAGGTCCGTCCCATGACAAGCTCTTGGTTGGGACGCAGTCAATGGATACCACCATGATGTAGTCGTGTGGCTGCAGCCGCCCGCAGACTGAACACTCAATCCCACTTGATGTCTCATTCATCACATGTATAAACTTCCTGGTGTGACCACACATCGGGAGACGGATGAACCTCTCTTGAACGGGGCCCCACGTTTGACGCGACATGCCGGCGTCGAAGCTGTTGCAGACCTTGATTCGAACACAACCTTAAACGAGGAACCTGTTGAATTTCTCGATTTGGTAGCTGACTTGCTGCAAGCCTGAACTGCTCGTTTCCGCTTAGGCTGCATCAACAGCCTGTGAACAGGCCGAGCCCGAGCCCACGCCAACAGCCTCAGCAGACATGTCAAGACAGCTACACCGCGACGACATGCTCGACCGCAGTACTTTGCAAAACTTGCATGCCCCGCAAAGTTTGCTGTATCATGCCTCATCGTGTTTCGCGCTCGGTCAACCAGTCTTTGACTCGTTCAAAATGGTGTGGTGGAAAACAGACAGATTTTCACCGCGAGCCCGGATGAGTTCGGCCAAAAACGTTTGACGGAATTATGATCGCTCGATGCTTGATGATGTCGAAGCCCCGGGGTTTGCAGGCAGCTTCCTACGCGCCTGGGCCATGCATGAGGCTCGGCATGCGAGGCCTCGCGAAATTGAGGCCTCGAGATCTCGCCTCTCGCCAGCTGCAGTGCTCGTCGTCGCAGCATCACAGCCTTTCGCCGGAATCTGAACAAAGGTCGAATTCCTGGGATGGTTTCGACTTGATTTCGCCCAGGACTTTCAGGATATCCTCAGCATGGCGTGCCGACTCATCGGATACAGCCTATCATACAGGTCGCTGTTCTGCTGCAGTGGTAGCGCTGTTCTGCTGCAGTGGTAGCGGCTGGTGCACTCAGCTGGTGTGCGTCAGTCTATTGGTGGGCCTGTCTTGTGTGCAGTGGTGGCTTCGGTTCCCGTGTACTCTTTTGTATTAGAACATGCTCAAGGTAGGCCCTGGCTTGCTGTGGTTGCCAGTCTGAAAGGCGGCACAGGGCACGCGGAGAGGCGCTGCACGGTCCCAAACAGGAGCAGCACAGTCTGAACAGCCTGAGGTACCACACGTGGTATATGCCATACGGTGGTTGCAAGGTGGTATGCCCGTAAAGTCGGCTTGTGCCACACCCGGACAGCAAACCTACAGCCATGCCTGTAGCCATGCCAACACTTGCTGCATAGCCAGGTCAGCGGCAGCCCACTGCCACCATGGGGCAGGACTTCGCTGCTTTGATCGAGCCGGCCGTACAAACGAAGCTGCACCATCTGTCTACATGCTTCATAACACAATGCTGCCCAACCTCAGTACCATGCGGCACAAATTACAGGTACTTTTCGATGCAGGCCCCAGACACTCGCTGCTTGCGGCTGCTGGCGCACTAAGGACCGGCTAACGCTGGCCACGACGCATGCAGAAGCATTGGCACACACATGGAGACGAGACTGTGGCTGTGTGTCGTCGTGGGATTGGGCGCTGCATCTCCGCATCGTGCTGCGCCTGCTCTGTCACACAAGCAACCAAGGTGTTCACACGCATGTAGCCAAGTATGCGAGAGCGGTCCTTCTGATGGACTGTAAATGTTTAAAGAAAGAGAATGTAAAGTGAGAGCTGCACGGCAGCACGGGCACACGGACAGGGCTGCCTGTTTTCTCGACAAGTGTGATGTACTCCACGGGGACGTATCCCAGAAAGCTCAGCCACCTGTGACTCAGATGCTTGTCCCGTTCTGAGCGATTACGCGCAATTTACTGGCTCGCCTATACATGATCTACTTGCTGCCCCAGAAGCCATACTAACCGCATCCATCTGCAGACTCTGGGTCTCGCCAAAGCCTTCCCACATGCTCCACACTTCATAATTTGATAGCAAACAGCATGACTGCCACACAAGTGCACGCAGCAGTGCAGAGCTATGACAGAACATCGGCTCGAGCCAGGGTTCTTGACCGGCCGCCCACTGGGCACCACCATGCATCACGCCGTAGCGGTCTACTCCTCCCTCGCAGCCTCGGCCTTGCTCTGCTGCGTTGCCCAGCTGCTGCGTGCTTCCGCCTCGGCAAACCCCGGAAGCAGCTCTAGCGGCTCCAAGACGTCGCCGGGCGCGAGCCGCATCGCCGTCGGCGCGTGCGTGCAGGCTGTCAGAGTGCAACCCTGGCAGCTGCGGAAGCTGGCGTGCAGCTGGCCCCCCGGCTGTGAGAGCACCACGCTCTCCCCGCACACCTGCAGGTGCAACCGCTCGGCCTCCAGGCGCCCATGCATGCTGACATCTACGCCGGTGCTACAGTCATGCAGCGCCACGTCAGCCACCGCCAAGCGTGCGAGGCCCCCCTCGTGGCAGCACCGCGCACCCGGCGCGCTGCCGCCAGCCTCATGCATGCCCCGCACCCCCGCATCGACGGCGCCCGGCCCGCAGCACGCGACCCCGCACGCCCAGCACGGGTCCCCAGCGTCCCCCTTGTCGCGCAGCCACGCCCCCACCTCCACCGCAACGGAACACGCATGCATCTGCGACTCGCGCACGCACGCCACCACCGCCTCGCTAACCGCAAGGCCGACCGAGCACTCTGACAGCCAGCAGTCGAGCAGCCCGGCGTCAACGCCGGCACCCCCCAGCCACACCCCGGCGCTCAGGCCGATAAAGTCGCACCCCTCAAGCTTCACCGCGGTGTCTCCCCCGCCATGCGAGAGAACCCTGACCCCGCGCTTCCCACCATTTGCTCTAAGCCACGCGGCCGTGACGGCTCCGCCACCGCCCAGCGCGACCACGCACTCCCCCACCCCTCGACTGTCGCACTGCTCAACTGTGAGCGTCGCACGCAGGCCCACGCACATCGCACGGGCGCAGCGGTCAAACTCGCAGTGGGAGACGGTGAGCTCGCGGTTTGCGTGGACCACGATCGCGTCCTCGCAGCTCTCGAACGAGCAGTGCCGCACCGCACAGCCGGCAGCGTTCAGCTGCACTGCGGCACGCATGCGCGTAAACCCACACTGCGACACCTCCACCGGGCCCCCCACGGCAACGCCCCCTGCTGCGATGGGTGCTTCCGCCTTCAGGCACGCAGGCACGTCCTGCAGCGCCAGGGGGTCTGCCGCGTGTGAATGCAGGAAGGTGCAGTCAAGTACCCGCAGCTGCCCGCTGGCCGACCCTGCCACGTCCTGCTCGTTGCCCTCGAACCGGCACCCGCGGACGGTCCCCCCCGGCGCCTCGCTGAGGGCTACGGCAGTCTGCGCGGAGTGGCGGCCGGGCGGGCACGGTGGCTGCGCAGCACGCGCCGCAGCGTCCTCGCACTCGCTACCCCAGAACTCGCAGCCTTCGATGTCCACCTCGCAGCCGGCCGAGATGTGCACGGCCTGGGCGTAGCCCTCAAAGCAGACGCCCCGCACCCGCACTGCCGCCCTCATGCCCGCGCTGTGGCCCTGCCTGCTGCCCTTGATGCCGATCAAGAAGCCCTTCACAGACCCCCCCGTCACTGTGAGTGACCCCGACGGACACGAAATCGCCATGCTCGGAACCCGACTCGCGTCCTCGCCCTCCCTCACTACGCTGTCAACTGAACGGAACACATGCGTGTCCCGCAGGATCGCTGTGCCTCCCGAATTCGACACACCTCCACAGCTATCTGAAATTCGGCACCGCAGCAGATGCACCTTTGAGGTGTCATCCAGCACGACAGCCGTCGTGCTAGCACGCGCCACGCTGCGTACCTCTGTGTCTACCAGCACCGCTGCCGCGCCCTCGGTCACATACAAAGGGACGTTCTGCCCGGCCATCTTGCAGCCGTCCGCGCGCAGGGTGCCGCCTGCGGCCACCACACCGCACGACACACCGCCGTGCATGTCACAGCACAGCAGCATCGCACGTGTGGCAGCACCTCGCGCCGTGACGGCGCAAGAGTTGCCACGCAGCATGCACAGCACGAGTGCAGCAAGGCCGCGGCCACAAGTGCCAACGCCAACGCCGCCGTGTTGTTGCATGGAGCACCGCTCCAGCTGCGCCTTGGCCCGGACCGGCCCCGGCTCATCCTCTCCGGCGACCACGGCGGGCATGTCACTGTCGTTGGCGGGCGTCCGCAGCACAGCGTCTTTGATGTCAACGTCCCGCAGCAGAGCGCATGCCTGATTATCCAGATCAACGCTCCTGCCGCACCCCTCGATGTAGCTCTCATGAACCTCTACCCGGGGGCCGCTGCCGCGTGCATGCAGGCCCCAGTCGCACACCCTCACACCACACCGTGTGAGCCTCGCCGAACCCTCGTGCAGCACCACGCCACTCGTGTTGCTCCACTGCGCCTTGATGATGCTGTCACTCACGTCGACATGGCTGCTCGCATCGTTGACAAGAACGCCGCTGTACATGCTGTCCATGTAGCACGCCGCAGCACGCACAGCAGCGCCGCCTTCGACGATGACGGCCGTCGGGCAGTCTACGATCTGGCACCGCCGCAGCGTGACAGAGGTGTCGGCGCCGCTGGCCAGGAAGCCGGGGTTCGCCAGGGTGACCCTGCAGCGGCTGAAGGCGATGGCCGCGCCGTGCACAGCATACACGCTGCACCCGCTGAAGGAGCAGCCCTCGAACGATCCGGAGTAGTCTGCCCCTGCGCAGATGATTGCCGCGGCTGCACAGCAAACCGAAGCATGTCAGCACACGTGGCGTACGCAGCGCGAGCGCGCCGTTTTAGAAATGTGACATGTTTTCCTTCCATGCTGCATGTCATATGTGGGGTGCTTTCGCCCCTTGGCACTGCTGGGGCCTTGACCTATCACAGTGTAATAAACACATCTTGGGTGGAATCGCGTGTGCGACCGAGTGAGCCGTCGGGCGAAATCGCGCTCGAGTGGATCAATGTATGATTGCATTGCCGTATCCATGAGGACATTGACACCTCCGACAAGCGGGTCCGATTTCACCCTCAATGCTACACGTGCCTGCAAGCCTCGGTCAAGACCGAGGCGTGCAACCACGCGAGCCAATTCTCCCAAAGGCAACGGACGAGCAACCACACCAGCCACTCCAGTCACTGGGCCACCGACACCAGCGATCAGAAAATCGGATCAATGCATCTGTTGTACATGTGTGGATCAATGCATGTGAATCATGCGGCAGGCCTGCCAGCAGCGTGCTCGAGGGCAGACACGCAGACACGCGGGATGGGGGATATGGTCGTGGCATGGTTGGGCGCGATCGTGCACGGGCTGTGTTATGGTCGAATGTACATGCATGCAGGGTGTGGTCAGCCGGCATGCATGACCACAACTGTGTGCAACTGTCTCCATCACAATCCTCGCAGAGTGCCTAGCTCTCGCTCTCCATCTCCCACTATGACATCCAGGACACCATCACATGAAATGATTGCCCTTGCATTAACGCATGCATCGCTGCAGGGGTCGAGGCGCACGCGAGTCGAAGTTTGCGGGCCTCCTGAAGGTGGTGCCTCTGAAAGTGACGCCGCGCCCGGCCAGGAGCAGCATGTTGCCCCCGTTCGACGGCAGGATGATCGTGCCGCCGATGACCTGGCAGCCGTGCGTGTCCGCACGCCAGACGACATACGTGAGGTCGTCGCGGAGCCGTGTCTGCGTCTGCAGCTTCTGTCCAGTGATGTCCACAGGGGTGCCAGTGTGTGAAGCGAGCACTGCCACCAGGTTGTCAAGGGTCATTGCTTTCTGCTGCACACACGAGCCATGTCCTGAATCCACAGAGTGTGCTGACGACGCGTCAACGGGCATGGCACACGCAGGTGATACAGCTGGTGTGCAGGCTCGCATAGTTTAAATTACGACAACCCCCTAGGCCTGCATGTGACTTGCTTGAGTGTGTCTGAGGGGGAGCTCCGGTTGGTTTCCCACATCGGCTCCTGAATCCCCGTTCGCCGGAGACGTCAATGGCGTAATTGGCAATGGCAAGTGATTCAATTTACTCTTCACTCTCTACTGGAACGGAAGTGGCTACCGGGTCGGCGCTGTGAGGTCAGCCCTCGCGGTAGAGGAAACCCTTCGTCACAAGAATACACTGGGGGTGCAAATCAATTGACAGATAGCGACTATGAACGGCGTCTCATGCTCCAATAAGTCCGTAAAGAGGCCTGTCCCCAGTGGCACATCGGGCTGGAGCACAGCCTTGCAAGTCCAATCGGCGAAGTGAGCACCGATTGCGGTTTCGTGGAACCATGCCTTGTATCGAGCGCGGGGAAGCGCACTGAGAAGAATTTAGGAGCCTTCAGCGCTCGTTCGGTTCGGCATGTAGGTCCGTCCCATGACAAGCTCTTGGTTGGGACGCAGTCAATCGCTACGGCCATGATGTAGTCCTGTGGCTGCAGCCGCCCGCAGACTGAACACTCGACCACACCTGTTGTATCATTCAGCGCATGCATAAATTTCCTGGTGTGACCGCACATCGGGAGACGAACGAATCTCTCGTGAACGGGGCCCCACGTTTGACGCGACATGCCGACGTCGCAGCAGCTGCAGTTCTAACTCGATTCGAACGCGACCTTAAACGACGATCTGATTGCCTTTCTCAATTCTGCACTTGACTTGCTGCGGTCTGAATTGCTCGCATGCGCTCAGGCTGCGACAACAGCCTGTGAACAGGCCCGGCCAGAGCCCACGCCAACGGCCTCAGTGGACGAGTCAAGGCAGCTAAACCGCGACGATATGCTCGATCGCAATACAACGCAAACCGTGCATGCCTCGCACAGTTTGCTTTGTTATGTCTCACCGTGTTTCGCGCTCTGTGAAACAGTCTTGGGCTCGTTCAAACTGGTGTGGTGGAAATGGACGGATCTCCAGTGCGAGCCCCGACGCATTCGGCCAAAAATGTCTGAATCTGTGACGGAACCATAATTACTAGATAATGTCTAAGCCCTGGGGTTTCCAGGCAGCTGCCTCGGCCGCCTAGCCATGTCACTGATGTGATATGCATGCGGCTCCATGCGAGGCCTCGCGAGATCCAGGCCTATCTCGCCGCTCCCGCTGCAGTGCTCGTCGTCGCAGCATCTCGGCCTGGGGTTGCATTGCTGAGATCTAGTTGCATTCGACCAAAACGTTCAGCATGCCGCAGCATGGCATGCTGATACAGAACATCTGTGTTATGTAACACGCGTGTAACACGTAATTACACGCGTAGATACTGGCGCAGATACTACTGCCATAGACACTGCACATATATGTGCAGGCGGGCGGGCAACGCGGACAAGTACAGGCGGTCGGCGTCGGTGATCTAACGGGAGGAGCGGGTGCTCCATGACCCCGGGCTCCCGGGCCGCATAGGTCGCTGTCACATGAAAACGGTTTTCATGCTGCTGTGGTAGCTGCGGGTGCACTCCGTGTGCATGGGTCTGTCCGCTATCACAGGTACGGTGCGGGGCGTGTTTCATGCAGCATGTGTATTGGCGGCTGTTTTCCTGTGTGCTTCGTGCACTCTGTTGTAATCAATCTGTGGCGATTCTGGTATATAGTCACTCTACCACGAATCCCATGTACATCGCGATGCTGATGACGATGAACGGAGGGCCGATTCTGTGGGCATCCAAGCTGCAGACGGTGGTGGCGACGTCTACGAGTGAAGCGGAGTACATCTCAGCAGCGATGGCTGTGAAGGAAGCACTGTGGGTGAGGAAGCTGCTGAGTGATGTCTACGGTAAGGTTCAGTGCATGCCATTGTACTGTGACAACCAGAGTGCGCTTCAGCTGATGAAGCAGAGGACTGCCGGAGTAGCTGGCAGGTCCAAGCACATTGATGTGCAGTACCATTTCATTAGGAACAGGTACTTGCGTGGTGAGGTGTCGGTGGAATTTGTGTCTACTGAGGAGCAGAAGGCTGACATGCTGACGAAGGCATTGTCCGGGCCTATGCTGACCAATGCGATTGCTGGGTATTTGAAGCCACCACCAAGCGACAGCGCTTGAGGGGGTGTGTGGCAGATCTAGGCTTTAGGCAACCGTGTGCAAGCTAGTCGTTGGTGTGGCCGTAGGTGCAGTGCAGCAATGCATGCATGAGACTGCGGGAGTAGGACGTTGATGCATAGATTGCATGGTGATCAGCGAGTTCGCTGTCACATATAGGACTGACTGCCAGTTCACCAGTCGTTGTGTTTGACTGGCTGAATGGCAGGTACGCGTTTCTTAGACTCTGTTTGCATACTGCTCTGAGTTGGCATTGATATCTAGGACATTGATTGAGCTGTGTGCGAAGTGCAGGCTGTGACGTTGCATGTTGCTGCGGGCGAACATCGTAGACTCACAGTGCACATTCTGCCACAGGTGAGATCCATACAGCTTAAGTAGTGTACAGTACATGAAGCTGTAACAGTTGTGTTTGACTGGCTGAATGGCAGGCTGTGACGTTGCATGTTGCTGCGGGCGAACATCGTAGACTCACAGTGCACATTCTGCCACACAATCCCTACTCAAGGTAGGCTGAGGCTTGCCGCTTATGCCACAAGTCTGAAATCCAGCATGTGGAGCGGAACGGGGCTACCAAGCTAAGGACATACCACATGATGTCAAAACATGGGCCTACAGTCGCCGGAATTCATGCCTCACTTCCCCGCAAAGGTGCAGAACTGTCCCAAACAACTTGAAGTACCTCATGTGGTATGCCCGTAAGATGGTTGCAATGTGATATGCCCGTGAAGTCAGCTTGTGGTACACAACAAGACAACATAGAGCCATGCCTACAGCGATGCCTATTGCCATGCCAAAACTTGCCGCAAGGCCTGATCCGCGGCTGGCTGCCATCACGGGGCAGTTCTTCGCTGCTGAGTGCTGTGTGCTGTGTGCTGTGTGCGGCGTGATGTGTGCTGTGTGCTGTGTGCTGTGTGCGGCATGCTGTGTGCGGCGTGCTGTGTGCGGCGTGCTGTGTGCGGCGTGCTGTGTGCGGCGTGCTGTGTGCGGCGTGCTGTGTGCGGCGTGCTGTGTGTGGCGGCTGGCGCACGAGTTACCGGCTGCAGCGCCGGCCACGGCGCATGCAGAAGCTTTGGCACACACACACAGGGGCCGAGGCGGAGGCTGTGCGTGTTCTGGCAAGGGGCAGTGAGCCTCCGCACGGTGCTGCGCCCGCTCTGTCACACAAGCACTGAGGCCACATGAGAGGAACCATTGTTCGCGCATGCAAGAGCAGTCCTTCTGCTGGACTGCACAGAGAGCCTCTGCATCATGAGCTCACCAGAATGATCAGCGCAGCCACCTGTGACCCGACGGGGCTGCCTTTTCCATCGAGACGTGCTGTGTTGTTCCCGAGGACACCCTATAGTAGCCCCGAGAGCACCGCGACCCGAGACTCGACTGTTTGGTCCATCCGGAGCGTCGACGTGTACGTTGATCCTGTGCGGGCTTGGCTGTACATGATCTACTTGCCGCCCCAGAAGCGAGCACAACACGGACTGCATCCGCCTGCAGCCTATAACAACACCACAGTTTACACCACAGTTTAGCCTATAACAACACGGACCGCATCCGCCTGCAGGCTATCAACTGTGGTGTTGTATCGCAGCTCTCTGTGAAACTCTGGGTCTCAGCAAAGCCTATGCGAGTGGACATGCTCAGCTCCAGACACTGCACTGCATTGCCACTGCCTGCACACATGCCTGGCCTTGACACAATCCTGGGGTTTGCTTTAAAGGCTGTCTCTGAACTGTGCGATGCGCGCATGCATGTCTGTCCAAAGCCCGGGAGACGATGGCAAACACGCGTCGGCCTTCCGTCGGCCTTCCGCTCGCCGCGGGCGCCATAGGCTGTGGCCCACAGCCTCCCGCGCCCACCAGTTGCACATGCGCCAGCGAGCTGCAGCTTGAGGGCTGCTCTTGCACTGGTGCACCCCTCCCGACATACCCCTGTGCACTGCTGCTTGCTGCTTGACGCTTGCTGGGACTAGACTGCTTGCTTCCTATTGCCTTCGCTCAGGGGGGGGCTCTATGCGTCGGCTGCTGCATCAAAATCCATGTAACAGTATGCACCAAGAGTGCATGCAGCGTGGCACGAAGAACGGTTCGATGAAAGTCGTTTTTGTTCAGTCCTGCTCTGCGACGCGTTGGAGCTTGCCCATGTAACACATGGATACAGCTGGGCGCTATGGCGGCTCTGTGAGAAGGCGCTGCGCTCACACGCTCTGCTGACGCGTGCAGTGGAGGCAGCCCTCGAGGCTGTCAATAGTGCTGGATCCAACTGCCGTTCAGGAACCTACATGAGGCCCCCTGGGATGCAGCACATCCTATTCGGCGGAAACGGGGGCAGGCGGAGGACTCACAGATTAGGATGTCAAAACATTGCGTAGTGCTGAATATATAGTGCCGCGGCCGCTACTGAGAGCTGCATGGCTGACACACCAATGCATGGAATCCTAACACATCCGACCTGCCAGATGTGGCGGCCGGCCCACGGGTAGATGGCAGAACCTGCGCAAGCAGGTGCACAGCGCCGCCGCCGTGCAGCCTGACCGGTCTGATGGTCTGCATGGATTGAAGCAGCCGCGCTCTCCTGCTGAAGGGGCGTCTTGTGCTGTCGGCCGCTGTTGGCGCAGTGTGTCACTGGCCTCCAGTTGTGTCTGACAGAACTCGGCCACGCACGAGCAGTGGCCGGTGCCGGGTGCAGTGGTCGCAATGCAAAATTCTCAGAGATCCAGAACTTCGCGGACATACTTTCATACAATAGACATGATGCAGCATCTGTGGGAACCGCCTGCAGTGCCATCTTGGTTGTGCCTGCTTCCCCAGCCCCGTCACTTTTGGCAGATGCCTACAGCAAGGGGTGAGGCAGGCCTACCTTAGACCTGGGATTGGATAGAACGGATGGAGCCCGTGTCCGACGTCCAGCACTGTTGTACGGCTTGCGAAGACAGATGTGGCGACATCTGGAGGTTCTGTTGTGAGGAGTCAGTTTTGCTACCGAAGCGACCGGCGATCGGGAGATACAGTGCTTACTCAACTGATGATTTTGCACGGACATGTCCAGCGCACTAGTACTGTAGCGTTCGGCGGAGCTGCGTCTACACTGCAGGTGCAGGGCGTGCCCCGAGCACCGCATGTGATCGCCCTGTGCGACTACCTGAAACGGATTTACAGCGCATAAACGATACCAAAGCATGCATCTGATGTTACGTTAGAACGTAACTGGCAAGTGCCACGCGGATGTCAGCCCGCTGTGTTCTACAAGCACGTTCAGAGATCTCTAGAACAGGCAGCTGACAGGTGCCGGAGCGCAACACATCGTACACAATAGACGTCTGCAGTTTCTATGGTGTCGGCTCGACGCCACAACCTGTATTAGGGTTGCGACTGGTGGATGCGTGCACAGTCACACACCAACCTGAATGAGGTGCAATACGAAGGCAGTTCCAATGGTTCATGCAACAGCAAGAATGCCTATTAGCGCTGGCATGCACGTATACTGCTCGCATATCCGTGGTCCCAATGCTCCGTCATCGTGCAAAGATGGGCCGCGCGCAGATACATGCTGAATCTCGCGGTGTCTTCTGGGACGTCGCCCGATGTCGTGCTGGCACGCAGCTGTGACAAAGCGGTAACGATGATGTCGGCCCAAGATAAGCCTAGCTGCGTGACAACACTGTGGCTAATTGCGGCTCTTGCGTGTCTCGTTCGTTGCGTTCGCAAAGAACAGGCGTCCGGGACTGGTGTTCAATAAAAGCCCCGTTCAGACCCCCACGGCATATTTAGATACACAAAACAAACAAATTAAAGCAGTATGGTGTTTGGATTCGGCCGGCAAAGGGCTTTGCCAGAGCAGATATTCAACGCCGTCCGTCGCAATGACTTCAACGCCTTGCAGGTACCCGCTCCCGCCAGTGCAGCAATGCCCAAGCCCGTGCCTTATGTGATCCCCTTCAGTCGGACGTACTACCGTTGTATCTGCATGATGTTATGATGAAATACCTCTCTCTGGAGCATGCGACCCGTCCGCGATGACGTACATGTCGACTCGCCTTGCTCGTGCAGAGACTCATGGGGAACATGGCCGACCACGCTTCACCATCCGTGTACGCAGTCATGCAAGATCTTGAGTGGAGTGGGAACCGGGAGGGCCAGACTGCTCTGTGTCTGGCAGCGCAGCAGGGCCAACGAGACGCTGTTGCACTGGTGCGCTCCTCCACCTGTACCCGCAGAACAGCATGTGTGGCGCTACCATCTCAATCGCAGCCCATCTCGAGCCACCCGGTCATGCGCAAAGCTGTATTCTCAGCGTGGCATGGCTGTGCAGCTGATCCGCAAAGGCGCCAACATCAACGCCTGTTCATCTCGAAGAGATGGCGGCACCCCTCTGCACGAGGCCGCGTCCAGCATACAGCGGCCCATCGTCCAAATGCTGATGTCAGCAGGGGCCAGCCCGTTCGTAGAGAACCGCCATGGTGCGCTGCCTGTCCCCCTTCTTCCCCCTCCGCCCACACACGCTCCTCGACCCGTTCATCGTCTCCGTCTCTATTCTTTCCACCAGTTCCACCCACCCTGAACACCACGGTCTGCCAAACACATCCTAGCCCACGCCTGACCTGAGTACCGTATCCTTGATCGCCCAACGTATTGTTCTGGTAGCCTCTGTTGAGCATCCGATCGGCGGTTCTCTTCGAGACGTTCTTCCCAGATCCAAAACCAGTTGGCAGCAGTTTACAGTACAGCGACATGCTCCGCATCGCAGAACAGCGCCACCCTAGCTCTGGGAGCCAGTAGCTGCATGCAGCGCGCGTCACAGGCCGGGCATGCATGCAGGGGACACCGCATACGACATCGCGATCGTGCGGAAGGCCGTGCTGCTCGTGCGCGACATGGAGCGCCTCAGCCACCTCGGCGCCTACATGCAGCTCAAGGTGCCCACCTTCTTCGGGCTGGCGAAGGACTTCAAGGAGTTTTGGGGAGTGGTGGTGCCGCGGCTGCCGCCACCCGGGCCGGCGGCGGACGGCGGGCAGCGCGTGCGGCACACGCAGGTCTACCTCTTCCTGACATACGATGCCGCGGTTCCCAGCGCGAAGATCTGGACGGATGGCGCGCAGATGTTTGCGTCGCAGCAGGGCCGCCAGACCCAGATCTTTGTCCTGGTGCGGCCCCTTCCCTTGCACTGTCGGTGGCGCATATGTACTCAGCCCTCTCCCCCCCCCCCGGCTGGGCTATGTGCATACGCGCCCGAGTCCAGCGCACCCACACCTCCTCTCGTTCACTCGCAGAGCCCCAGGGGCAGACTCTGATCGGGATGTGATCGGGGCGCGATCCACAGCATCGCGATGCTGCGAAGCCTGTACAGAGCCTCCCAGGTGGCCGCGCCTTGCACTTCTACCGTCGCGTTGACGCCCACGTGTACTGTACTGTGTTTAAGAAATGGGTCGGCTGTTTAAGAAATGGGTCGGCGTCAGGGGTGTAGCAACGCGTGACGCGGCGCTGTGTGGTGTGTGCAGATGCTGCACCTCTCGCACGCCGCGCCAGCAAACCTCTCCTACACACACGACCCGCACTCGGGCCGCATGTGCCTCGTGTTCAAGGCCTCCCAGCGCCCCGGCCACGGCGGCGCCCTCGCCACGCTCCTCACCATCGTCAACTCAAACGCTGCCCAAGCCACCGGCCATGCCGGCCACTCGCAACCGCTCCCCGGCCCAAACCCGCCCAGCGCCCCGGGTCAATCCCCCGGCCAGCCGCCCGCTGCACCTTCAGCCGCGCCACAGTACCCGCTGCCGCCGGTCATGCAGCCGCCGCCGCCGACGGCGCCGCCAGCGCCGGCGATGCCGCCGCCGCCGGACCATGTCATGCCGCAAGCGTCCGGGTCAGCCGGGCCGTCGGCGGGGCCGTCGTCCAAGGTGCCGGAAGATGCGGCAGCGCCCGCAGGCCTCGCGGCAGCGGCCGCCGCCTCTGCGCCGGTCCGCATCCTCCGCACATCCTCTGCACATATGCAACTACCGCTTTGCATTCTCCATCGATCCGCACCCTGTGCCGCCCCTGTGCACCTGTGCAGCAGCTGTGCAACGCACACACATGCATGTTATCGCCTATCATCAAGCTCAGCGCCACATAGCTGGTCTGGTGCATGCACCTCATGCATGTACTCAAGGACGCACAGACTGACCGCAGCGCGTTGGCCGGTGCAGGCAGCTCCTGCCGCAGGGGGCAAGGGGGCTGAGGACGAGGACGAGCAGATGATGTGCGTGATATGCATGGAGCGGCCGAAGGCGCTCGGCTTCCTGCACGGCCGCGGGGAGAGCCTGCATGCGTGCGCGTGCAAAGAGTGCGGGGAGCGGTGGTTCCGGGAGCACGGCACGTGCCCCGTCTGCAACCAGCGCGCCGACACCATCGTGCCTGTGTTCTGGTGAGACTGGCACGGCTGTGGCCGGGCCGGCGGAGACCCGGGCCAGTGTCCAGGCCCGTGCCCAGCAGAGGATCGGGGCGGCTGAGCCTGGGCCAGTGCGCAGGCGCAGTGGCGGCGTGGCTTGCGGATTCCAAACAAAAATGTTTGGAAGCCATGTAGCCAGACGGTTTCCAAACAAGAATGTTTGGCTTCCATTTGGTTTGGCGGTGGACGCGGCCGATGCGTGCGTGTTGATTGCCTCCACTATGGTATGTAAGCCTGCAGCAGGGCGGACGCTGCCGAATGCCTGGCCTGCACAGCCGCAGGCGGCTGCTGCTGCTGCCGAGTCGATTTCCGGGATGGTGGCAGTTTGAGTTGTGGCCCACGGTTTGCAGGATAGCTAATTTCATTGATGAGGTCGCGTGCCGCGTGTGCCGCGTGCAGCCAGTACTGGTTGAGTGGCCGGGTGGCCACGTGCTATGGGGCCGGCGCTGAGCACGCTGTGCTGGGGCATGGTTGCTCTGATCGTGCTGCAGTCCAGGCGAGTTGGAGGTGGAGGCGGCTGCGTCCGGGGGCAGCGTGGCGGCTGCGTGCGGCGTGCCCGCATGCCCGGACCCAGTTGTCCCCCCGGGAAGTGTGGTTACCTGGTGCTCCAGGCGGAGGGTGCCTGGTCTAGCTAGTGGTGGACTGGTATGGCTGGGGCAGTCGTTACCTGCCAGCCGGGTGAGGTGCGCCTCTCTCGTTGGTTCGTGACCGTGCTGGCGGTGTTTGGGGCGCAGGCTTCTGTGAGGTGGCTCGGAAGGGCCTGCCACTGGTACTGCACAGGGGCCCCCTTGGTGGCTCGCTTGGTGGCCCCCGTGGTGACTCCCTTGTGCAGTTGGGCTTAAGGGTGGGCCTAAGGGTCAGTGTGCGCACGGGCAGCTGCACAGGGGGCAGTCATCCTTGGTACCCAGGCCACCTGCGGTGCCATGGAGGTGTCTATTCTCTGAGTAGAATGGCCGTGCCTTGGGGCCGCGTCGGTGGTCATAGCTTGCTTCTTCGTTACAAGTTACATAATTGCGGGATTGTACTTGCCTGTCTGGCATCAGTGGCGTAGAAACTGTCCAGTGCTCTTCATCTGATTGCAACGTGATGCTTGTGTCATCGTGTATCGTTACAGCACCGTACCCATGAGGACATGGCCACGTGCGGCGTGCATGTCAAGGAGTGCATGTCAAGGAGTGCATGTCAAGGAGTGCATGTCAAGGAGTGGATGCTGGTCGCGTGGGCTGACCCTGGTCTAGCTCCACGGAATCAAGGCCTGTGAATGCTCACAGCGTCAACAGCGGCCCTTGCTGCTCCGTTCCATCCATTGTCGCTCACGAGCTGCCCCGCTCCAAATACACTGCTGCTGTCACACGGCTCTCCGACACATCATCACCAAATCTGTGTTGCCACCATCGCGCTGTGCCGACTCACACCAGCCGCATGAAGCCCTCACTGCTACCGCAGTGGGGTGCACCCACTGCGGTACTGATCCTTGAACATGGCCGCCCCGGGTGTGCCTCAACAAAGCACACTGGGACTTGGCTCACCATCCATAAAGCCAAAGCGACTGCACATCAGTGCACATGAAGGGTGGTGGCATGCCCCATTCGGCCACATGTGTGTCCAGTTCACCATGGACGGCTAGAACACTCGATCGCAAGCAGCATATGCCACACGGCCCACCAACTGGCACGAAGAAATCTCTCACCTGATACTGGTACCCTGTCCTACACCATCTGAACTGCACATCTGCAACTGACACTTTTTGCCTACCCCATCTCCAGTGGCTGAAATGCTCAGGACGTTCATCTCAGCCCATATTTCCCACATGCTTCAGCAACCTGCACACTTAATCACCAACGCACGCAAACTCGATCAGCACCCCCAAGCTGGCAGTCATTAGCCGCAGTCTTGGTTGCAGGAAGGAGCATAGTTGCAACTTGCACGGCCCTGGCCAGGCGGGCCAAGCCTCGTGGCCTGCAAGCTGCCATACCACTCACTTCGCATGCACCATAGACCCGAGCATATCGATGGAAAACCGGAAGTGCACATCACCCGCCACGATGCGGTCAATGGCCTCATTCACACGGCTCGCCGGGATCTCCTCGACCGAGGCTAAAATGTTGTGCTCACTGCAAAAGTCGAGCACATCCTGTGTCTCCTTGATCCCCCCGATCAACGAGCCACCGATCGTTCTCCTTTTCATCACCATGTGTGCCGCCACCAGCTGCAACGGCTGCGGGGAGATGCCGACGCAGATGAGCTTGCCATCCACCTTGAGCAGCTGCAGCAGCTGGTTGATGTCATGATCATCCGACACCGTGTCGATAATCGCATCAAGCGACTCCCCATAAGCCTTCAGCGCCTCTTCATCGCTCGTCGCGACAAAGTCATCCGCCTTGAGCTCGTTTATCGCCATGTCCTTCTTGCGGTAGCTGCGGGACAGGACGGTCACGTGCTGCCCGAAGGCCTTGGCGAGCTTGATGGCCATGTGGCCGAGGCCGCCGCAGCCGACGACGCCGATGCGCATGCCCGCCTTGTCGGCGCCGTAGTGCTTCATCGGCGAGTAGGTCGTGATCCCGGCGCACAGCAGCGGCGCCGCGCCGGGGAAGTGAATATTCTCGGGCAGGCTCAGCACAAACTCCTCGCGACAGACGAGGTGCGTCGAGTAGCCTCCCATCGTTAGCTCACCGTCATAGCCCCTGCACCGCATGGTCACCGCTGGCGTTCATGCCTAAGCTGTGCATGGCATGCCCGTCTGAGTTTGACCATATGTGATGATGATCACAATTCAAGCCGGGATCACAGTTGTGATCTTAAGGCAAGGCCAGCAGCGCCCGCGTGCGCTACCCACTGCAGCCGTCTGCAGATCAGGGGGAGTGCGAGCCCACTGTTGTGATCATGGCTATGATCCACTGGCAGTGTTGATCGCAGATATGCATAGCTATCGATTTATTGCACCAGATGCGATTACGCAGCAAGCCGCTACATGAATTTCTGGGTGGTGTGTGGAGAACCGCAGGCAATTATTGGCATTCGAAGTTGCAGCTATCGTAGAAAGTGATCAGTGCTGGCTGCATATGACAGGCATTGTGCGAGTCCATGAGGGATGCTGGCAAGCAGTGCCTCGTATGCTTCCTGGCTTGCTACTGGCGGCATCAGAGCCTGCAGCAGACTTCGTGTGCTGTTTGCAAATTGTGTGGACACATGCTGTTGCCTCCTGCGCTTCCTGCGTTTCCTGCTGTGTGCCTGCCTTTCTAT
>JALKAD010000089.1:208488-222665 GCA_024500015.1 Ulva compressa | reverse complement strand
CCATGCAGAGCAAGACAAGTCTTTACCCAAGAAGTTGGCAACACTCACTGATCACACCGAAAGCGACATCAACAGTGTGCGCTTCTCGCCAGACGGCACGTATCTTGCGTCAGCGGGCGATGACCAGGCTGTGTTCCTTTACAAGCTGCTGCCGGGGCGAGGGGGAACAAGCTTCGGCGCTGGCGAGGAAGGCCCAAACATAGAGAACTGGAAGATTTCAAAAGCTTTCAGGTGTGTGCCTATTTGACAATGGTGCACATGTTGCATGGCAGATCACACTGATTTTAGTGGTGTGTGATCACAGCCATCACAGATGGAGCAGGGATCGGGCTTACGGTTCTGGCCAGAGTTTGGCTCCTGCCAACTCTTGTGTTTTCACATGCAGACGCCACAAGCTCGGTGTCACTGGTCTGGCCTGGTCCCCCGACAGTGCCCTGTTGGCATCCTGCAGCTTGGACACCGATGTGATGATCTGGGACGCTGTAGAAGGTCACGCGGTTGCAGTACTTCCAGCGCATGATAGCTTCGTCAAAGGAGTCGCGTGGGACCCGGTGGGCTCATATGTTGCATCCTTTGGTGAAGACCTGACAGTGTGTGTGTGGTCAACGACCAACTGGTCGTGCGTGGCCAAAATTGAGGAGAACCTTGAACACATGTCCACCAGGACATTATTTTGTCGGTGTGCTACTTTCCCTCACACGTGTAGCTGCCCTGATCCATGTTAGCATCGGTACAACCGCCCTATGAACCGAGTACGGATCATAAGGGCCAAATACAATGTTGCGGATCCAGCTTCGTACGGTAGCCAACACCACACTGCCAGACTGCACATGTGAAACTGTGCCACAATAGGGCCTGTGTGCGCAAAAGCCTAGAAATTGTATCCACATGCAAAAACGGATGTGTCTCAAACTGCATGCATGCATGGCCACTGTCGCTGCCATATACGGTCGCTGCAATAGCCCAGATCTGCAGGGATGCCGGATCAAGCCCATAACCAGCTCCGCTGAAGCCAACTTTGTGTCGCGCATGCAGGCTTTCGTTCTCTGCTCTGGGCGACCAGCTGGCGATTGTGAATTCGAACGACGGCGATCTCTGCACACTGATGCTCTGCAACCGGGAACAGTGGGGTAACAGTGTGCAGCTTGTCGGGCACGAGGGCACCGTCGTCACCAGCCGCTACTCACCTTGTGTGTTCAGCGCTCCAGAGGGCGCGCAGAATGACAAACGCAGTGGAGCGCACGGCGAAGGGGACGTGGCAAGGGTGCGCACTCTGTGTAACATGCATGCTAGACTGGTTCATGCGTGTCGTCTGCAGTAGTGGCGGCTGCTGCCTCCCACCAGAAACTGGCGAGACAAGCAGCGACACGTGTGCCAGCCGAACATGATATGCTGCACTTGTTGCTGCTGATCGTGACTTGCCAAAGGCAGGGTCGCGATGGATTGCCCGTGGCCTCGCTTGTCAATCAGTCGATTATCCAGTGCTCGCAGAGTGGTTTGTGGAGTCAGCTCAGGCTGTCCCAGCCTGCCTCATGTGGCACTCGCATCGTAAGGCAATGGCCAACACATATGCTAAGCTACCCAATATACATGCAGCAGTATCTGGCTGCTGGCAGCCAAGACAAGAGCGTGAGCATCTGGCCGCAAGGAGAGAGCAAGCCGCTGCTTGTGATGCGCCGAGCTTTCAAAGCCTCAGTGTCCGACCTCGCCTGGTCCCCCGATGGCCTGACCCTGCTTGCCGCCAGCTTAGATGGAACTGTCGCGTCCGTCACTTTCACAAATGCAGAGCTTGGAACCACCCTCTCCCATGATAAGGTGATGTCCCATGATGCCTGGGTCATAGGCAGCATGCGGCGCCCAGACGCCCACAGCATGCTGCCTTGTGTGGCTGCAACGATTCCCGGACGCTATGCACCACATCTTTGGCGCCGAGGTCTTCTGTGAATACACATGTGTTCATAATATCATTTTCCCTACTGTACCAGAGTCCTCAGCACTCGCCATTCCAGCCTCACGGCAGTGCTTGTTACCGAGTCCTTCAGCAGGGTCGGTGTTGCTCAGCGCCGATCTGCACAACTGCTATCGTGTTGCGTCCCAACACATGGCCTGTCACATCAAGTTTCTGCACGCTGTGCTCGAGTGCACAGTGTGTCCGCATGAAAGCATCAGGCAGATTCGCTTTAATTGTGAGATTATGGCTACAGGTGGACTTACTGTTTCGGGATTTGTATGGCAACACGTCCACCCGCCACGACCAGCTGCTGGAGGGAGCAGAAGCCTTGGCCGGGCCGAGTCGCCGTGTTGGTGCTGCGGGCAGCGCTGTTATTGCCGGTGGCCGCGGATCGGCGACAGCACAACCTCCCAGTCACCCCGACCGGGCCCGGGCTGATGCGGGGGATGGTGCTGCACCGTCTGCCAATATTCGGGACGGCGCTGTGCGCAAGGGTCTCTCTGCACGGCTGGATCCTGCTGCAGAGGGTGCACCAGGGGCCGTTTCGGAAAGCCTTGCCCAGAACGGTGTGTTCCTCTCCTTGCACTTTGACGCTGGAGCAGGCCTGAGTGGGATGGCTGTGCGTGTTATCGGCATCTGGTGAGGCTTGGGCAGCTAATACTGAGCATCGTGGCCTGCCTATTTGGTTTCGGGCGCATCTGGCGCACTGGTGCACAGTGGGGGAGGGGGTTTGGGACGTTTGGTGTCGGCCTTCAATGCCAGGATATGTTGTCTCTGCAGCAGAACTGGCTGAAGTTTCATCGGCCAAGCCGCGTGCGGCTGCACGTGCAGCACACGCACCTGCATGTCGGCGGTGGTCTGCCTGGTGTGGATGGCAGGAAGTGCGCTGCCTGCGGCCTGATGACATGTTGCTCTGTGGCGTGCAGCAGGTGGCCAGAAGCGGTCTCATCCTGGAGATGGGGCCACGGCTGCTGCGGCAAAGCGGCCTCGCGTGGCAGACATGCTGCCACCGGCACCGCGGCCTGTCGCCGCTGTAGCCGCGCCGGTGGCTGCTGCGCCAGCAGCGGCAGCTGGTGCCACGGCGGCGTCTGCACATCACGTCAGCCCCCTCCTTCCTCTGCCAGCCGTGCAAACGGTGCGCCCATCCGCCTCACTCATCACTGACAGTCAGTCTCTCCGCGGTCCTCACAGCTCAGCAGCTGACACAGTGCACAAGTCTGCTTGCGGCATGGGGTCGATCGTTGACCTTCGCCTGGCTCCTATCAACACAATACGGCGGGGCACATATCACTGCCACATATCACTGCCGTGATATCCACTAGCCATGTCAAACTGGCGGCCAATCAATTTATAAATGGGGGCATGTCAGCAATCGAATGTTCTGAGTGTCAGCAGAGAAGTAACGACTGTAGACAGCGCCGTTTCCGAAGCGTTGTCTTGTCCCGCGCTGCAGCGTGACGCCGGGTCAGTGTCTGTTGTGTGCCGAGGTCCATGATGCGGCCATTTGCCCGTTTCCGCGCATGAGAGTTATGCCATATAGCCACATCGATGTCGCATCCTCATCCGCGCGTTAAGCACAGTGTCAAACGTTTCTCGTAATTTAAATATCGAATGTATCATTCCCTGCGAGTTTAGGATACTAAAGAAGTAACGTCGCTGTAACGCAGTCGGCCAGATATTCAGTCAACCAGGGATCTTCGTCCGATTTGGCGGGCGCTGCCGGCGTCGAGGCGGCATGAGCATCGGAGCCAGCGAAACAACCCGGTATGGCCAGATATATATGGCCGACGTGTTCGCGCGGATCGCGTCGACCTATGACTAGATGGATCACGAATTCGTGGCCGGATGCGTGTGTTGCAAGTGCTGACAATTCGCAGGGACGGACAGGCAACGATGTTTGACCTCTTGCAACATTTGGGTCACCGCCGCGGAACAGGCCGTCCGCGATTCGCGCCTCGCGGGTGGCAGCACCGCAATCGGCCCACCGCAGGGACGAGGCGAGCGTTCCCTGTAAGATACCTGTTCGACACCCCTAGCATCAATCGTTACGGCCGATAACATGCGTTTCGGACCACATGCGCATAACGTTCGATGCAACGTGCCGCTTCAACTTTAGGTCATCGTCCACCTCATCTTAAAACGGGTTTGGTTCGACGGGTGATTGCCATGACTACACTGGGGTGCTTGTGTGAGCACTGGGATATCGGCAGTGGCATGCACGATCTCGAACATTAGATCTGGTTCCTTGGAAGGGTGTGACGCGGATTTCATTCCGCGACACATCCCGCATTCAGTGACGATGCATTCACCCCTTTTCGTTGGGACAAACGTGCCTCTACCATCCAACCGCGGATCGCCTGCTCACTGTCTGTGCTTAGGTTCCCACAAACATTTCATCGCATCCGGGACCTCAGTCGTTGGTGGTTTTGTTTGAACCAGTGTCATGAGCATGAGCACTGTAGCACACCATGATTGGTGACATTGGTGTGTCTGAGTGCCATACACATCAATGTGCCAGTACAGTGGCACAACACAACTGCGAGGTCTTTCAGACTGCTGTGGAATGCCCGGCTTGCACCTTGGGCTGGGCTCTTGCGAATGCAGACATGCACAGTATGGACAGGCCAGGCTAGGCTTGGCCACTGGTCATGTGTATGCAGCAGTGCCGCAGGCAGGCGTGGCACATTAGCACAGCACAGCAGCAAGCCAGACACAGAGCATCCGAATTAAGGCTGATGCATCAGAATGATGGATGTGCCACGCTGCCACAATGGTTGTTTTGTGTTTTGCAAGAAAAAGGGCATCACACCAGACCCAATCGGGCGGCAGCAGCCACAGATGGCACAAAAGTGTGGACAGGAGACAATAGCAGAGTGACACCGTTCTGTGCGCCGTTCTGTGCACTTTCCCATGCATTCTACAGAATCGGGGTCTCTGCAGGAACTGTCGATCGAGATCCCCAGCTCTGACTCCCCAACCGCGGCCGACCCCGATTCCGTCCCGGAGAGGATCGTCCTCGCCGCCAACTCCATGCGCAGCAGCGCCAACTCGCGCAGCCGCGCCGCAGCACAGATCACGTGCACCGTGGGTGGGCGCCTGCTGTGGGCGACGTGCGTGCACAGCCCGGTCACGCTCCTCGCCGGTGGCCCGGGCTGGGTCGCGGCCGCGCTGCAGGACGCGTCCCTAGTGGTCCTCTCGGCGTCGGGCCGCCGCATGCTGCCGCACCTCGTCATGCAGGCCCCCATCGCGCTGCTGTCCTCCGCGCACGCCGGCCAGCTGGTCGCTCTCCTCTCCAACGGCACCGCCAAGGTCTGGAATGTTCTGCAACGAAAGGTGCCCCCACGCAACCCTCATCTGCATACCGCGGTAAACCGTTCAGCTTGCCACTCGCCGATTTCATACATGGCAGCCTACCTACGATGCCCCATTTGAGTGTGCAGCTGCTCGTCGATCCTGCAACTGCACTCCTGTTCCTTGTGCTGGCGTCTGACGCCACACACCAGCGCAAGCTGGCCATGAACCTGTCCTCCACCATGGCCACATGCGCACAGTGGCCTGCTCAGATCCCAGGCGCACGATGTACTTTCAAACCCACGCATTTCACTCCCCATACCTCATCCGCTCGCTTCCGCAGCAACAGGTCAGCTCCCGCAGTGCCCCTGCCTCCACATGTGCAGACTTGGCATGCAGGCGGTTCTGCACTGTGACGCTCGCGCGGTCGTGCGCGCGAGCCCGTCGCCGGTTGTCGCCATCTCCCTCACCACCAGCGGCCTGCCATGCCTGACGCTCGCCAACGCGCACGCGTACGCGTACCACATCGAGATGCAGGAGTGGATGCGCGTCGCTGACTGGGGCTTCCCAGCATCGGCGCACCACTCCGTCATGTCGGGCGGCGCCGCGGGCGAGATCTCGTCGCTGCTCGCGGCCGCAGAAGCGCAGCGGCCACGCGCCGCAATCTTCGACGCCATGCAAGTGGTGCGCCTCTTGCCCGTCCCTGCAATGAGCCGCATTTCAGATGCGATGCACACGCCGCGAGTCTGCATACGTAGAGCACCTGCACAGGCAGATTCGGTCCTGCGCATTGAGAGTGTGGCTACAGGATGTTGCAAAGACTCGGTTGTGCAATTAGCACACCAAACGCGGTACCTTGTAACTCAGCATCCGGGCGAACTCCGCCCGCCGCGGCTGCCTTTCCAGATCGTGTGTGTCAGAGGATGTTGCTAAGAGCCTGTCATGCAATTAGTTATCAGTTGGCAAATCAAAGGCATGAACTCACAACTCAGCGACTGGGCGGACCAAGCCCGACAACGCCGCATGGACATGTCCTGCACATTGTGAATGCCTGGTGCGCTGTTTCGATGTGCATCGTACGTCAAACTGCGCACTGGTTCTCAATGATGCTTCACCAGGACTAGCGTGAAGCACACTAGACATATAACTTGTCATTCCTCCGCCCCCTCTCGCAGGGGTGCTGTGGCCAGACTTTTGCCATCAGTTATGGCCAATCGCGCTCGATCGTGGCTTTCCTCTACATGTACTCTTACATCGAGGGGCTCCGATCCAGTGCACCAAGCGAATGTAAAACTAGATTCTAGACTCACCTCTACATGTATATGTATTTTACATGGTTGCGTGCTGCTTCGTCTGAGGCTAGCTGCATCTCTGATGGTCGTTTTGCAGCACGTTGGTGTTGGCTGCCACAACTGTGCACAGTGTTGCTGGCTGAGAACAGCTGGTGGTGCAGTGTGTACACATGTAAAAAAGGACGCTGTTCAGGTGTCAGTGTCCTAGCAGTGATGTGGTCAACAATGCTTCTAGACCTGCCACCTTCCCCTGTGTGTGTCACGACTGTGTGTGCTGTGGCTTTATCAGCACCCTGCTTTGTCCAGCATGATGTTCATTCTGCTGGTGTCGTGCTTCCTGGGCTGGGCTGCATGGGATGCCCATGGCCGAGCTGCAGTGGCCAGGGGTCTTTGATGTTCAAGTCTCAAGCAGTGACATCATGATGTCATGGCACACAGGACTTGTTACGCCCCACTGCACTGTATAGGCCTCATGTCTTTGGACTACTACAACAGGCATTCTTATAGTGCCAACTACTACTACTTACTATTGCTTGTATGCATCAAGTGTCTTTGCATGTCACAGTAGCCTGTCTGTAAGCCTTTGTTTGTGGGCTGGTGACCAGCCCTCACTTGACTTGAATCTTCTTACTCAGCAACAAGTTGTCAATGAATTAAATGCATATATAAGTCATTTGTTTCATAGGATGTGATCATATGTACATGTGGCCCCTGTGGTTGAGTGTCAGTCCACATCCCACATGGCTTGCCTGACGGGTTAGTTGCAGTGTCAGCCAGCCTCACCTGTTAGCCTGCCATTGAGGCTGGCTGAGATGCAACCTGCCTGGTTCATGTTGGAGGTTTGAGCATAGCCTGCCAGAATGCAGCATTGAGCCTGGCATGCTGTTGTATCATCCCCTGACTGGCCCTGCTGTCACAGTGTAATCTGTGGCATATGCAGTTAGGCTGGCAATTGATCTATAGGCAGTGATCTATGGTGCACAACACATAGCATATACCTATCCCAAATGCTGAATGTGCAAGCAGTGAACTGGTGCTAATCGTACGTCCATCTGACCCTAGCCTTACCTCCAGTGTATGTTGGCCATGCATGCACATATAAGTCATCTGTGTCAATGCAGGTCATCTAGGCCTCTGCACATCCAGCAACAGATCCATGACCCTGCATCAGCTGATTTGTAATGCCATGACATCAGATGCTTCATCATGGACAAGTTGCATGACACCAGATGCTGTATGTTCCACTCCAGAGTGGGCACCCACGGCCTCTATGTTGAGCCTGTCACTCCTGCCATGCAGCCGACATGGCAGACATTTGACAGCATTGCAGCCCTTATCGCAGAAACAGACTGTCAACGGACTGCAGACAGATTGCAGGCAGACTTGGTACACAAACCATCAGACAGGCAGACAGATTGCAGGCAGATTTGGTACACAAACCATCAGACAGGCACAATGCACACACAGCGGCAGACCAGAGTATTCACATCAGAATATCCATGTTCCTGATTGCGGAAGATATGAGATGACCGTTATGCTGCTGCTATTGGTTATTGTTTAGTTTACACTCACATACATATTTCCCCACAGACCACCTGGCCGGGTCCCTCAATGTAAGAGCCCCTCGGTGTAAGAGCACATACATTTCTCCTGTAAGAGCACATACATTTCTCCGCAGGATTAGAGGACAAGGAGCTGGCCTCTCTGCTGGCAGAAGCAGTGATGATTGTGCTGGGCAGGTGCTGTGCAGGCCTGACAGATGGCAGCACACAATCAGCTGCAGCTGCTGGGGGGGGTTGCCTGGGAATACTGCCCTGGGAGCACTGCTCCATGTGTTGATTCTATCTGAATCATGCTTCCCATGCATGCGCACAATGCCCGACATGCTGTGTGCTGTGCAGTCGACCCAGCAGCAGGAGATGGACAGCTGTGCGCACCTCGAGAGCTGCATGGCGGCGGCGGAGGCGGCAGGCTGCCCGCATGACTGGAGCAACTGGCTCGTGCAGTACGTGCAGCTGCTGACGCGGCAGGGCGACGCGCAGCGCCTGTCGCACCTCTGCCAGGAGCTCCTCGGGCCTCCCTCATGGCGGCCGAGCGGCGCGGCCGCAGGTGCGGCGGCGGCCCGAGCAGCACTAGATGCCGGCCTAGATGCGCACGCGCCGAGCGCTGATGGCACGACGGGGGTGACCCCAGGCGCGGAAGCGGGTGCGCTGCCTGCCTGCGCATGCTGTTCCAAACAGCGTGAGCACTCACAAGTTGCCTCACCGTCACTGTGGAAGGCCGCCATCCCGGTCTACATCCAGCAGGTTCCTGTGCTAGTGAACCCCCAGTTGTCCATGTACATGGCTTCCCTGTGCTCGTTTGCAGATCAACCAACGGCGTTGTTCCCCGTGCCAATGCCAGTGCCGCGAGCCCGGGCTGGGACTACCTTTCGTGTGTTGTCCACTGAGAATCATGGTCAGCACTGTGGAGGAGGCGGTGCTTGCCCCCATCACACACACTGTCTGTTGCTGTGCGGCAGAAAGTGCCATCCTGTGGGCGGCGCGTTCCTGCACCTGTGGCAGTCAGTGCAGTTTAGAATTGCCGTGCCGTGCTGTGCTGTGTGGAGGCTGTGTGGTCCATGTGCTGTGTAGTGGTCGAGCAGGTTCATGCCCTCTGGCTAGAGTCTGGTCAGGCTGCTTGGCGTCACAGCAGTAGGCAGCTGCATGCATCCATCACACGAGAGTCTGCACAGGCGGCCTCAGAGCCTTGAGTGTGCCAGATAAATGGTCCTCTCGAGTATGCGCTGTCCGTGACGCTGCCGAATCCGGCATGCGTGAAACAAAAGGGTACCCCATTAGCGCCAATGGAGCACTATTTTGCTGCATTTGGGATGTAGCGCTTCACGAAAGCCACCGTGGTGTCGTTTGCACCACAGTGTTCTGTAGCTTGTGATAGCGCTGTAGATAAAGGCGTTGTCAGTCTCGGGCTCTCCTGACATGCCATACGTAGACATGCGCAAATCACAGGCAATGTCCTCGTGGATACGGCAATGTAATCATACATCAATACAGGCATCAGAATCGACCATGTCGGAGCAAATATGATGCATAGCAGCAAGGCGGCAGCTCCTGGTCTGCATACTAATCACAACGGATCTCCATATGTCAGGATTGTGTGGAATGTGCAGGGCAGTGGCATTCACACTTGCTCGGGCTCAGCAAGAGGGAGATGCTGGAGAGGGTTGTCCTGCCTATCATCATGTCCGTTGCAAGTCTCTCCAAGATCGCGATAGACTTCTCCGAGAGGCTCGCTGCGGCTCGCCGGCACAGCAGTGATGTAGCTGAGGGTACGAGATGAAACTGACTGGACCAGTCTGCACCGTTGTGCTGAAGTCCGGCCTGTCCGCGACCCCGTCCTACAACCCTGTAACATCGAGCTGTGACCGTCTCTCTAGATCATCGCTGCTTTGGGGTGTTGTCGCCGCATGCCGCCATCATGGGGTGATGCGGCCGCATCACAGGGCCAGTACAACGCATTTGATATTCTGATTCGCTCGATGGTGCACCAGGCCAGGCCATTGCGCTGGGCTCTTTGTTGCTTGTGCTGGGTGTGCATGATCACTTCTGTGGACGAAGCCATGCTCCATTTTTGTACATCACAACCCGACTCGCTACGCGATAAGCACCTTATCAAATACGTACAACAGTTGGTCTGTACGATTATGTTCGAGAAGCAATGCACTGGTTTTCGGCGGCCCGTGTGCCATGGTGTCGAATCTAAGCCACTTCGTACCTAAAGCCACCTGTAGCCAGCACTTGTTCGTGGTCGCAACAGACAACGAAAGTGTCTCCAAGTCGAAAGCTGCAAGCTCAGAACGCGGCGTGGGACAGCGCACCAAGCTACATATAAACATGTGCTGACTGTGAGTGCTATACAGCATCCCCAACCCCGTCTTGTTACACACCTCACCTTGCCTGCGCCACTGCAAAGTGCTACCCCTTCTGCCTTGCTTCCCATTCCCCACGTCACGCAAGGCACATACCTCGCCTCTTGAACATTAAGTTTCGTTAGAGATAGCTGACAGCTCGCGATGGCAATCTTCGACAACGCCTCAAGCACGCACAACGGGAAAAGCTCTGCTAGCCTGACAGGTGAGCTTTCCATGACCTAACAGGAGCCATGTACACGCAGACAAATTAAATTCGTGTCGCTCTGGACAAGAGGTGCGTGCTCCCGTGGCGGGGGTAGCTCAACGCGAGCTTCCAGAGCAAACATGGCCCTCACGGCACGGAACGTGCTTTTTCCAATGCAATGAGAGACATCTTACTGATCATCTTTAAAATATACGCTTATTCTCATGTGATAACTGTACCTGACGTTTGCCGTGGCTGCAGGTTGGTTCGGTAGCTCACCGGCCGCACAGGCCGCACACACCAAAAGCTCCCACTCGACAGAGACTCACGCACGCATTCACGGCGCGCAAGGCCACTCTTCAGGAGTATTCGTCGTGGGTCTCACAATGACTGTTACAGCTCTCGCCGCCCTCATGTAGCTGCGGGCCGCTGTCCTGGCATCGATGTGCACAACTCGGTGGTGAGCAAGCAGCGGACACGTGTGCGGGCAGTTAGTTCCGCCTCTGCAGGCTCCAACTGCGGCCCTGTACCAAGGGCGCTCTTTCGAGCGGCAACTAAGTGGGCCATGATGAGCTGATCAACGCAGTGCCATGATGAACACTGTTGGGATGCTTGGCTATGAATGTACACCAGCAGGCGCAGGCCAATGCACATGCTGCTGGCCTAGCTAGCCTGGCCTGAAATAAAGAGCAGGACTCATGCTGACAGCAGGGAGAGTAGGAATGATGATCATGTGTAGGCTGATTGGGGAACGGGTGCTGCAAGCTGGCGTGGCGTCGTAGACGCTTGCAGAGAGCGGACTCTGTGTGTAATGTCACCGTACCACTTGCTTACGCCTACGGTTCCCTTTCTGTGCCTGCTATAACAGTACATCTCGGACAATTCCCTCAATCGTGCATGCATTCCCCATTGATTGCCAGCGGAACCACGGCAATGCCGGCCAGCGACGGCCGTGTCTGTCATCCGGAGTGCCTTTCAGCCGCATCAGCAACATCGACTGTCAGCTCATGGGTGCAGGCTATTTCCTGTGCCTCAAGGTCCTGTCGCTGCCTATGGTACCGGATGTGGCAAAGCTGTGTTGCACAAACGTAAGCTGTGTTGCAAAAACGTGTTCTGTGTTGCACAAACGTGTTCTGTGTGCACCCCATGTTATCAAAACCGCACGCTTCGCATCAATTGATTGATATATGCAACATCGAAGATATCCTAAACACGCATGAGCTCGTGTGGTCTAGTGGCTATGACGTCTGCTTTACACGCAGAAGATCCTTGGTTCAATCCCAAGCTTGAGTATTTTTGACTTGATATTGTATTGTAAACGCATAGTATACGTCACCTCTTTCATCCAGGGCTTTGCCTCAGGTCGACTGGATCATCTTGCACGCAGCTGTGATGGTGTAAAGGGTAGTGGCCACTGGGGCCCATGTGGTTCCTGTCCGCGCCCCCACAGACACTGCACGCCTTGACGCATGAGGTCAGTGTGCAGCCACTAGCCATGCGCCGTGCTGCTCACAGCAACCCCACATGTTGTATTGCCTTGTGTCTGGCCAAGGGGCCGCAGCCTGCTTCGTGTCAGACACCGTGCCGCGCAGCAGCATTGCACGATGTGCAGATCAGGAAGCGGGCCACACAGGAGCGTGCCTGCATGGGAGCGTGGCTGCGTACACGGGGGCCTTCAGAGCCGCAGCAGACTCACTGCGCCTGCTGCGCATGCCCGGACACTGGTATCAACGCCATGCGAGAGACCACGGCACAGTGTGCAATCACGGCTGTCAGCAATCGTGCCGCCTTGAGCCTCTGCCGGCTCTGCCCGGGCCGTCCCTCTGCAGCAGCCCTGACATTAATCAACATTACGCTGACATCACACTTGCGGCCGTGCAGCGTTGCTGGCAATTACTTTCAGGCCGTGGCCGGTTGTGTCCGCAGCTGCTCGGGCGGCTGCGACTCATGCTGTGGCAAGAGGCCTGTCGCATCACGCCTGAAAAACAAAACGTGTAACCAACAACAGGCATCGGCAAAGGCACAGATAGTTCCGTGACGCACATTTGGTCAGCACCGCCGGGTGCGACCGACGGCATAGGCACCGTGCTGGGGCATAGGCACCACCGTGCTGGGCATGCCCTGCGCTGCAACAGGGTTTCGCCAGCTGACATGTTGCAGCACACACACAACCTGCCGGCACGCTGTGCGCTGTGCCCGGCATGCTGCAGACACACGCTCACTCGTAGTATGGGTACAGGCGTCCATCGCCAGGGCCGGCGTCACGCAGCCCAGTGTGTTACACAGTGATAGATCTAGGACCCAGCAGCGCCGAGGCAACAGACCAGTCAACATGCAGCCCAGTGTGAGAAACTCTGTGACACGTCTGTCGACACTCTCCGTTACACAGTCACACGCAAGCCGGTGCCCTCCCACGTTGGACACAGGCCTCCGGCTGCATCTGCCGTGCTGCGCAAGCATGCTGTGCTGCGCTTGGTGTGCTGCGCTTGATGTGCTGCGCTGGATGTGCTGTGCAGTGCTGGACTTACTATTCCGGCATGCTGGTTTGATTACACCACACCGTTGCTATCAGGACTTCTGTAGAGCTGCTTTTATTGCATGCACTGGATTAGTACAGAACAAGCTCAACATGTGCTGCGAGACACACACTCCTCCGCCAATGTGCACAGGATCTGTGTTGGACTCCGCCCACCACAGCCCACAGCACACCGCAGCCCACCACAGCCGCGTCTGTTCTGTCTGGGTGAATGCTGCTGCCATGCATCTGAGCTGTGCCCCCTGCACCACATCATGTACCCATCCGTGTCGCCTGTGCACATCCTCTGCGGACTGCCTCGCACAGGCATAGCCTGATTGCCACGCGCAGCAGGCGCAGCACAAGGCATCTCCTGACCACTGCGGCGTGGCCGTGGCCGTCACGGTGCGCTGACGATGCTCAGGAGCTGCCTTATGGGGTTAGGGCATGCTAGCATCTGTGGTGGACACCCGCTGCTGCGATACGCTTGTGGCACAGCACGGCAAGGCAGGCCCTATCTGCACATGTGGAAAGTTGCCTCGGCGCTGCTGGGTCCTAGATCTATCACTATGTAACACATGTGGAAAGAGGAAGGCATCTGATGAGTCAGCAGCACAGACATATCTGGCTATATCTGAGACTGCCTTGCACCTGGCAATGCATACATGGGCCATGTGAGCCCAGACGGGGACTGCTGTGCAAGGATTGCAGCCCCGCAGCTTGCGGCCACAGCTTGGGGTGTACAACAAGCATCCGGCAGTAGGCAGCGTGGCTCAGGCAAGGTCAGGCGCGATCTCTGCACCGCCTGCCATGCCATGACAGAAGTGCCAGGTCAGTGGATGCTGTGTGAACAACCCACCACAGGCCCTCTCCACAGCCCTGCCACGGGCCACCATGACAGAACCACCTGTGGGATGCCAAGGATAAGCCGTGGCTACATGTGCACAACACAACGCTACAATGGCCTGCACCAACAACACAACGCTACAATGGCCTGCACCATATCCCCGCTG
>JALKAD010000089.1:179991-208377 GCA_024500015.1 Ulva compressa | reverse complement strand
TGCGTGAAGCTCCACATTCCCGTTGCTTCACCACATTCCCACTGCCACACAACATGAAGCAAGTGCACAGCACAGGCGCCTCATTGCTGCTGGGTCCTAGATCTATCACTGTGTAACACAGCACAGGCGCGGCAGGGGGCCAAGGTGGCTGCGGTGATAGTAGGTAGTGCAGCTGGACGGGTGCAACAGGCCCATCAGCAGATCTCTGTCTTGCCTGACCAGCTTGTCATGTGTGTGGCAGCCGTGCTAAGGTGGATGCTGGCTGTGTCTGGAGGTGTAGCCGCATGCGGTGCATGGCTGTGCACCTGCTGGCGGCAGTACACTCCAACACGACACTTGACCATACCACACTTCACCACGGTTTCCAGCTTGGGGATGCAGAGTTTGCAGCAGTCTGCAGTCAATGTGGACATCCAAGTTGGACATCTACAGTGTCCAATCGTATCCACAATATCCATGCTTGTTGCATCCACTGACAGGACCTCCATCGTCTTCTTGACCCTGCAATCTAGACCGCCTCGCTGGGGCCGTCTATGGAAGAGGGGATGTGTGAGGCAGGGCTGTCAAGGGCAGGAGGGCAGACGGGGCTGTGTATATGGGGCTGGCCTGGGCTGTGTGGCAATGACCACTTAAGAAGCATCATGCCTGTGGGCAGCCTGTTCTGGGGGGAACTCATGTAATTACACACTGGGCTTTGGTGAGTGGCGCCCATCTGCTGTGGCCAGAGCTGCGTGCCTTTGGCCTGTGCTGCCGCATGCCATCTCAGTGCAAGCCCGATCTGGTTACTGGATCAGCTGGATCTGCGTTTGCCCAACTTGTAGGTTCAGCTTGACAGACATGACTCATACGCAGGCAAGGGCAGCCTCCATTGCCCACTGTCTTGTGTGTGTCCTGATGAGTCTGCTTCAAGGACCCCAGCCTGTCTGCCAAAGTTGTACCACATGTGGCCATCGGCTGCACAACATTGCCACAATGGTGGGTCTGCATTGCATTTGTCATGTTGTCCAATCTGCTGCATGCAAAGACATGCATGGCACACCTAAGGCACACATATGGCACAGGCTCTCCGTGTAACACCAACCTGTTGACCAACTGGGCATAGGGACAGCTTGTGGGGACTGTGCATCAGAGATGCATGGCATTGTGTGCACACCTCTGATGCCAACATGACACCACACAGACCTGGGCATCACCACCCAGATATATACACATGTGTTACACAGTGCAACGAGTGCCCATGTGTGTTAGTCAAGCTGCAGACTCTGCTGTGTGCATGCTTTAAGGGGGGGTCATGGGCTAGTCCTGCAGCCCTGGCTGGACAGTATTGGCATGCCATGAACATGAACATCATACCCCAGTGAGTCCACACAGTACTGCTGTGTACGCTCTGGTTGAATTTGCAGTTCGTCAGCAGAGCTCTGCTGACAAACTGCAGCCCACTCGGGCGCCTGTGCTGGCAAGGCACTCTGTATCACAGGAGCGCTCTGCATCACAGGGGTACAGTCATAGCAGCTGTCTGGTTGTGCGACCACTACGATCCAGCCATGTCGTCCACACAGCAGGGCAGTGGGGACACTTGCTGCCAGGGCTGTGAGCATGCACTCAGGCCCAGCAGCAAGTTGCTCAAGACGGCATCTGGGCTCCCTGGTGCATGTTGCCCGCGTGCTTCTGTCCCTGTTTTCTGCAGAGCTTTCACAGCAGCTCATTGTACAGTTCCGCATGCCTGTGGGCACGCTCTCTGGATCCAGGGCCTTCAGTGGTGTGCCTGTGTACTGTGGCCACAGCCATGCTGCAGAACTCACTGACCCACACAGATTCCTCCATGGAAACTGGGGGCCGCCTGCATCAGGCCACCATCATGATGACGTCGCTGGCGGTAACTCGCCGTTGCTGAGGCTGTCCAAGGTGCCTGAGGCTCCGTGATGAGCCGTGGTACTGATGGTCATTGCGTCGCTCCAGCGTCGGCATTGCCCGCGACACCGCATTCTCGTCAGCACAGGCTACAGTGACGCACTGGCCCATTATAGTCTAGATTTCGCACAGGCAGGATTAGTAGTACGCACGCATGTATGTATACACACACGAATTTTGAACTGGGCTGACTACTTTTCATGGTGTGACGCGGTGCCAAACAGCCGCACGCGTGTTGTCCTCAGCCGCAATGGAGTTACACACCATCGTGTACATATCAGGCGCTGTGGTGTGGTTCGAATGCAATGCTATACTTGACGCTGCTGCATCGCGGAGCTTGTCGCTGCGGCTCACGTGAAGAGCTGAAGGTGAGTCAATTGCAAGCCAGTTGTCTGGCAAACGCCCGACCACTGAAATATTCAATGACAAGGCGTCATGTCTGAAAATCTCATGATCGACATACCTGAATGGTTGTAGAAGTAACATGTTCTCCCTTGGGCTGAGCGCGGTCACCCGGCGCGCCCGTTCCAAGCCGCGTGTCCTATCTCGAGATATGAGTTGTGCTGGCGACGGCCTAGAGCAAGATGGAAGCTCGACATTGCAAATGTGCTCGCAATGGCGCAGCGCCGGCCAATCTTGGTCTCCAGCGTAAGGGGCAGAGTCGAAAGCTCGCGCTGCCGACGCCGTCGATTAGACCTTTACATCGACGACCACACAAATTCCGCAAAGTATTTTCTATGCGAGACCAATGGTGCCGTCGACTCCCGGTCCTCTCTGGCAGGGCCTTGCACGTACGGTGCGCGCGGCGCGTGCAATGGGTGGCGGTAGGGTGCTTGTCTGCATTCAGCCACGCCGTCGCGGTGGCCGCCGTCGGAGCGGCCAGGACGACGGTCCCGGGTGTACCTGTCGCCTGCCAGACATGTACGGACCCTTTACCGCAGTTTCTCAGAGGACGCGCGCGGCACTGCACCTCGCGACGGCGTCTGTTGCAGTTTGTTCAAGTGAGATATGTTACAGAGGTATGCTCCACAAGGTGGTAGAACACATAGGTACGATTCATGGCGTTTGTTCAAGTTGAAATGCAATTTCCACCATCATGGTGGAGCATGCGTCGGCACAGGGGGGCTGGCACTCATGACCACCAGTGGTCCCAGCGACGGCGCGGACCCCCTGTGAGCCCCAAACAGACTTTGGGACGCCCATAGACCATAACTATATGTCCTAAAGCCTTCTGAAGCGTGTTGGGGCGTTTCGTCGAATCCCCCAAACATTCGCCCTTTTTGGGGAAAGTTTTGTTGTTTTTGGTTGTGTGTGTTTTGTTGTGGTGTTTGTGTGTTGTTTGTTGGTGGGTGGTGGTGTTGGGTGTGGGTGGTGTGGGGGAACACAGCTCACCTCACACCGAACTTGACTCAAAAGCAGCATATAGAGCATGGTGATGACAATGTAGGCTTGTTCTCATGTCCAAATCTATGTCCAAATTCCATTTCCACCAGTGCATATTTCATGTGGCTACATGCTTGTCTCGTTTTGGAGATGAGCTGCGGTGTCACAAGAAAGAGCACGAACACCACAGCTTACCTCACACCGAACTTGACACAAACGCAGCTTATAGAGCATGGTGTTGACAATGCAGGCTTGTGCTCATGTCCAAATCCCACTTCTCCATCAGTGCATATTTCATAGGTCCATACGTATGCTTTGACCTATCATATGTGCAATTGATACCTTTCTGCACAAAAAATTATCACGACGAATTTGTTTGAGCTCCATCTACAGACTTTCCAGCTGTCCACTCTTCATCTACTGGAAACAACAAAGTCACAGCAGAGCTTGCTCATGGCTTCACGCAGACAGCTGCACCTGGCATTTATGATATGCAATTAGATGGGATGAAAGTAATGATGGTACTACCAGCAGTACTGGATGCATTCTGTGCGCCACAGAATGCGGACTCGTGGAGCATGTGGCGAGAGGGGATGGTGGCTTGAGGCGCTGTGAATGAGCTATATGATGGTGCATCGTGCTTGACCACCTAGCAAGCCCCGATGATCACTTTGGGAGCTTGGCAGGTTGTTTGGGGGGTCATAGAATACCCCTAGCACTGTTTGGGGACGGTTTGGGGAAACATGCAGATTCCCCCAAACATTTGCCCTGATTTGGCCGGATACTGCCTGTTTCCCCAAAGATCGCAAATGAAGGTACAGGCGGCTTTAGGACATATAGTTATGGCCTATGGGCGTCCCAAAGTCTGTTTGGGGCTCACAGGGGGTCCGCGCCGTCGCTGGGACCACTGGTGGTCATGAGTGCCAGCCCCCCTTGGTGCCGCGAATTCGAAGCAACAGGCTCCTAGGCGCTTTCAGCTGAACGATGGCGGGCTCATCGCAGTACCTGCACATGCACGGCTTGCAATGATCTGGGTGGGTGCCTCGGAGTGCTAGCGTTTGATAGCAAAACACGTCGTGTTCTGCATCTGAGTCAGCCGACCCTGAAGGCGATGGCCATGGCCTGGGCCCCCGTGAACGTCGGAGGAACGATGACGCCATATGCATACTCGTCAACGAAAATCTGTCAGCCCTTGCAGTTGTGAATGTCGCTCGCGTGAGAGCCTGTGCGCACGTGTACACGAGAGTGTGCGGTGCCACTCTCGTACTAGTACTTGGGCACGGCCGACGTCGACGGCATGCACACGCGGAAAGTTCGGACCGTGAGTTCAACGCGCAGAACGCAGATGGATCGACAGGCCTCCGACGCGGCCCGCTGCGGTGGAAACGGCCCGATGCCATTGGGGTTCACCCGAAAATAACGACGCAAGCCCGTTGTGTTAAAATTAAACGGACGAGTCGGAGCACGGACGCTCTAGGGCGATCTGTCACATGCTGCTGCCAGTGGGCAAGGAGTTGTTTCTTTGCTGCACTGGGCCAACCCGTCCGCAGCACGACACCTCGGCCACACGATGGCTTTCAAGTTGGCACGGATAGGTAGCTAGCAGCGCCCTCGACATATCTCGCTCATATGCATGTGTTGGACGCAGCTGTGGCCGCGCGCACTCCGGCGCACGCGCAGCATGCGGCAGCAATCCGACGCGACGATGGGCGACTCTCTGTAAAGTCGAACTACCATATGATACGTCCGATGCCGTCGTTATGTGCGGTTACTGGCTCAGCCGCGTCGCCAAAACGCAGCACTGCCATACCGGCGCCTGCAGTTGGAACGCCAGCGTTATAAATGTTATTCTTCCGGCGCCGCCGACGGACGAGCCAAATCCAATTCGAGACTTAGCCCCGATCTGCTCCAGCAAATATCTAGCGTGCACGCTCGCGCTCCCGGGCCCGGGAGGACAGACGAAGATGCGACGTCGACTTGTGGCAAGGGTCGGCGTATGTGTACTTGCAGTTCCGCCTCAGGCTCCCACCAATGTATACGTTGACATGTTGCAACTGATGTACAGGCGACTTCAATCATTATGATAGCTAGCCACGTGCGGGTATATATTGCCACGGATTGCCAAACGCCTGGTCAATAAGTATGGGGCGATCGGCATCCAGCCGACGCGGTGCGGGATCGGGGGGATCGGAGGGCGATCGGCATCCAGCTGGCGCTACAAGAACGACTATGGCCAGCACGTGTAGCAGAACCGTGAGGGACAACCTCCGGTTCGATGCATATGTGCACACGCACATCATGATGGTCGGGCCGCAGTGCTGCTGGTGCATACGTGGTCGGTGGTCTGCCAGCTTTGCGACTGCATGCAAACCACATGTGATTTTCTGCATGCAGATGCATTTGCTGCAGCTGACATCATGATGCCAGGGCACCACTGGCAATGGTTGCCATGCGCATGCGCATATGTGTTACACAGTGATAGATCTAGGACCCAGTATGCACCAGGCAATGGTTGCCATGCGCATGCGCATACGTGTTGCCAGAGCTAGAATTCTGCAGATCTGAGCAGAGGGAGTGCCAACAATTGGCCACCAACCTCCCAGTTCGAATTCTGGGGCCACCAAACTCCCAATACCGGCACTTATATGCACACCGGCGTGCACAGCCTGCAATCTGCTCTCTCACAATCAATCAAAATCAGTTCTGGTGTATACAGCTTGCAAAGAATGCCAGTGGCAGTGGGAGAGCTCTCCTGTGAGCGGTGTGCACAGCTAGCAGCCAACAGTGAACCGCCCGTGTGGCTGTCCGCAGTGGACAATCTGTGTTGCCACCTCGCATCTGCAGCTTCAGCAGAGCTGCACACACAGTGCTGGCACATTCAGTTCAATGCATGCAGGGCTGTGTCAGCACTCAGCTCCTCTAGCAGTCCATGCACTAGTGCTGTAGAGAGCACTGAGCAGGTGCTCGTGCAGTACGCACATCATGAGCGCCGATGTGAGGCAGCACCATGCCCCCTTGCCAGTGTGCACATCGCTCACATTATACAGAACACTTGTGTATGCTCGCATTGTGGGGATCAGGCAGTGGTTGATTGGACACGGGAGGGAGCCGGGTCAGCACACCAAAAACTTGAAGGCACTCATGAAGATCCACGCAGGAAACCTGGATCTGTCCTGGTGCAATCAGGGCTGTAGATAGCTAGCAGTGAACCTCTGCCTCATTGTTAACAACAAAAAACTCCTGTGTGACAAGATTTGAAGATTGCCGATGGCGGTGTGGAATGGTGGCATGCAGATTGACATGCCTGCAAGCAGGTGTCCCCGTCATGCCATGATGAGAGCACTCAAAATGATGAGAGCAAAAAATTTGATACCACTGGAACGCACACAGGGGTCTGCCTACCAGTCTGTGCCGCACACACCCAAACACACACACACACACACACTGAGACACACTGGATCGATGGATCATTCACATGCCCCACAAGCTCACGTATGTATAATATTACGTATGGCAGCAGCATCGGCACGGCACGTGTGGTGGTGGTGGTGGTGGTGGTGGTGACGTTGACATTGACCACTGCAGTGCCTTCTTGCTCTGCTCTGCCGTGTTGCCTGGCCATGCGGCAGGCGCTGGGGTCATGTACATGAGAAAGAGGCAGGTGCACTGCACATGTACAACCTCAGCGTACCACTGCAGTGCAAAGCACGCAGCTGCCGCGACTGCATCAGGGGCCTCAGGCTGGCCCACTGGCCCACTGCCCTGAGCGCTCCCCCGCATGGTTGCTGTCGAGAGGAGGTCCCACGCGTGCGGGCACACTCGCACATGCTGAACTGCAATAGGAACACAGCCTGAGAGGATGTCCGTGTGTGTGTGCTGCATGCGAGTTGACCTCCGGTTGGTGCACGTGCATGCGCTAGCCGACGGGCGCTGTCGCGAGCACGTGACCTCACGACATGCATGCGCGCGTTGGTCCAAGCGCCGGCCGGCGCGCTGCGGAGTAGACGTGGCGCCGCCGTCGCCTAGCACGAGCCAAGATGTGGACATGTCCGCATGCTCTCAGTTGCGTTCGTGTGAGGCTATACCGCTTGCCCTGTCGCGGCTGAACATGGTCGCATGCAGTGATATCGGCCCTGCGTGTCCGGCGCCACGGAGAGCTGCCAGCGGTACGGGATTTGGCAGGCGGCAGTGCAGGTGGCGTGCATGAGCGCTCCCTTTGACTGCCAGGTGTGGATGGCGGCGACGCTGATGACGTGGAGGAACGGGTCGATGGCTTGGTTTGAGTGGGCCGAATGCCTCTCCCGATCGATGCGTACGTAGCCACGGCGCGGCACGCACGCATCGTGCTGGGCTTGGTGAAGCTTGCAACTTGGTTGACCGGTCGCCACACACCGGCTGCGGTAGCTCGTGCGAGGCCTGGGCCGTGGGTCAACAGCAGCGATTCTACAGCGGGCGCAATCGGATTGCACCCGGGCAGGGCAATCGTGCTGGGCTCGCCGCTGGAACTCGTTTGCGCGTTGCGCACGTGATGAGAATCCGGCGGGTCTCGGTGCGACGAGTCCGCTGGCGCGAATCACTCAATGTCATCCTTTTGTGCGCGTGTGAAAGCTTGTGAGATTGCGGAGCTTTGCGTTACGCAGGCGGCCGAGGTCCGCGAATCTGTAACGTCAAAGCACAAATCCTGCCTGCAGTTGTAACGGCGGAGTTATAGATACGATAGCAGGCGTCCAAGTCGAATCTGAGACTGGCAAGCATCTCTGCACGCTCCAGCGTGTGTGAACATGATACATTTTCGTCCCTACCCAGGGCACTGGACCGTGCCCGGGGCCTGAAACCACATATCGGTAATTTGAATTCAAGTTTGTTGCGACCATGGCCCAGTCGACGATTTCCAAGTCAGACCATTACTCTTTGTCAAGCTTAGCATGTGCTCTTGTGACAATGCGCCATGACAAACGCGCCAGATTCGATCGAACATGCTGACGGACATATAGAGGAGAGAACTATGCGCGCAACGCTGATTAGTGCCTAGGCATGCATGCATCGTGATGGCACTACGTGGCCCTCCGCAGGCCTTCCGCGACGGCCATCGCGGACAGTGGACAACAGGCGGCGGGCCGGACACTTGATGCAAGCGGCAACATATATCTATGAGCAGCCATGATGACCTCTGGCGTGTCACGCGTGCTTTCCGCTCTTGCATGCGCTGAGCCAACAGCATGCAAAGACAGCTAAGATTGCTTCGTTCTGAGCTTACGAGAGGCGCCGCGCCGGGGCAGAGTCATGCACGCATGCCAGAGCCGAATGCATTACAGGCACTTATGACGCAGACTGCCCGGCGCACGGGAGCAGCGTACAAAAGGAAGAGGGGCCGATCAATGCTCTCCATTTCCACCTCCGTGTCTGCATAGTTTCTTGTCTCATCAGATGTCGAGTGCGATGCACATTACGGCGCCCAGGTCGCTGAGCGTCGTGCGAGAAGTACCGTGCACAACACAGCCATCAACAGCCTCCGGGTATGCCCAGTATAGGCTTTTATTTGACATTAGCCCCCTCTGCGTGCCTCTGCGTTGTTGTGCGTGCTCGGACGGTTGCGGCATCGCTCAGCCTGACTCCCTAGGCAGTCAGTTGCCCCGGCACCGCTGATCAGCGGCCTCGTCCTTCTCATGGCGATTCAGCGCCCTGCTTACCATTTTCTGGGGGCATGAGCAGTGTCATCAAGGGGGTTGGTGCGCGGGTGTGCCGGGCGCATACCACCGCGAGTCGCCGTACCCGTCATCCAGCAGCCTGGACAAACAGTTGTTCGTACAGCGGGTAGATGCTATCTCTGGCTGCGTATTCGTGGCTCAGATCGCGCTGGTTGGCGTGCCATCTGCTTCAAAGTTTTGCGCATGTCAGCGACGTCGTCATGGAGCCTCACCGCAAACCCGTGCCACGGCACATGGGTTCAGTATGAGCTCCAATGTTCCTTGAAAACAAATTGTAGTTCAGATCATCTGCACGCGAGCCACTATGGCGCTGTTTGCTCTGAGTGCGATGATGCTCATGGCACCTGTCATGGCATTCTCCGATCTATCACGGCCACATGCAATCCCGTTCTAACGGCCCCGTTGCTGCCAGCTGATGCTTTGTCACTGTATAGTTGTCTTTGGCTCAAAGCTGTCCGGTCGGCTCGCTGCAGCGGCCGTGTGGCAGCCTGGCAGCGCCCATGCGTAACAGTTTAGCGGCCGCAGTACCAGAATCAACGGTTTTCAATGTGCTGTAGAAGATTCGCTCATGCCCGAGTTCAAGCCTCTCAAACTGACAGCGCCGTCCAGCGCCGTCCAGCGCGGCAACGTCGTGGCGCACGCTGCCGTCGATGGCGAACGGCCCTGCCTGATTGAGCGGGCCGGATTATGGCCTGCAATGGTTCAGCCACCGCCAGCGTTACGCAAAGCACGGGAAAGGTACGACTTCCAGTGCTTATGCAGGCAGGTCTGTTCGATGCTTGTCTTGTCAACACGCCACGCGCAATCGAGTGACTCTACGACGTTTGGCCTTCCGGAAATGTGACGAACTTCATCACATCGGATGGACCGAGTCCACAATACCAGTTTATATATCCTTGTCGGTGCTCTGACGCGGCGGATCGGTCGCGCGTTGCTCGGCACCCTCCGGTCCGCGTTGTTGGCTTTGCTCAGGGCTGCCGTGCGTGCAGGTTCAGGCATGCAGTCACGCCTGTGCTGCGTCGGATGATGGAGCTCCTGCAGTCTGCCCACAAGGACCCCGTCCCGTTCTTCACCCAAGGCGTGAACGCGCCGGTGCGGCAGGAGGTCTTCTCTCGGAACTTGGAGGTGGTCCACGGCGCTGTCCCGCCCGAGCTAGCAGGCATGTACATACGCACGGGGCCCAACGCGCAGCACGTACCCAAGGGCGGATATGTCATGTGCGCATTCCCTCTCACCACAGTCTGCCGCTCCCACCCTGCGGCCTCGTCGCTCCTTGACTGCCGCAGCTTGCCCGTGGCATGGTAATGCGGACCCGCGGCTCGTGGCCACCAGCGCTCTGCGTTGTATGCATGGCGTCATGCATGCCCTGTCTGCGCACATACACCGTACACACGGCAGGGTACACAGTCTGTTGCACTCAGTCAGCCACAGACGCCATCCGTGCCCTCAGCATCTCCCAGCTTCCATGCCCGAGCCACAGCGGCTTGCTTGGCTCCACAGCTTGGGCTACCAGCCAAGCGAGCCACTGCCTGCGCTGTGTGCCATGCGTGAACAGCGTGAGCAGGTGCAGTGTAATACCAGGCAGCACTGCCAGGAGGAGCTCTGCTGGGCCGCCTCTCAGCACTGACCGTCTGGGTGGATGCTGCAGGGTCGACGGGGAGGCCATGCTGCATGGCGTGCGCTTTGAGAACGGCCAGGCACTGTCATACTGCAATCACTGGCTCCGCTGCCCGCGATTCGTTCACGAGAAGGAGCAAGGCGAGAACATTTACATCCGGGTACGCCCCACTCTCCAGACATCCCACGCGGTCAGAAATGCATCAGTCCTTCGCATGCGATGCTGCGCCGCAACGCTGCAGTGAAACGTTGGGCAGTTGGGCGGCGGTCAAGAGGTGGGTGGTGCTGCAGATCGGGGATATCAGGGGCCTCGCGGGGCTCGCGCTCCTGGCGCTGACCCAGCAGTTCCCGTGGATGTTCCCAGAGCCGGACGAGTACCTGAACTACCAGCTCGGCAATACGTCCCTGTGCTGGCACAACGGCCGCCTGCTCGCGCTCATGGAGGGCGGAATGCCCTTCCAGGCGCACATCGGCGCCGAGGGCGAGGTGGCCTCGGTCGGGCCCTACGACTTCAACGGCGCGATGACGTCCGCCACCTCTGGCCACCCCAAGGTCTGCCCGATCACGGGCGAAATGCACAGCTTCTTCTACAGGTGTGCGCGCATGCTGAGCCGGGCGCGGCTGCTGTGTCTGCCGTGTCTGCCTGACTTGATTTGTGTACAGAGCTGCGCGGGAGCAGAGTGTTCCGACTTTGAGGCTGCCACGCCTGCTGCTTGGCTGAGAGGCAGTGCATGCCTCTGGAATTAGTGTGGTGGGTGGCTGTTGTGTGGCATGCTGGCAGGGTGCTGTGGTGTGCTGCTCCAGAGGGAACAATTTTAGGCCGGGCTGTGGCCTCATCCCTGAGGTTTGAAGAGCCGGGGCATGATTTTGAACAAAGAGTGGAGTATGAACAAACCTTTCACCTCATAATTCTGGTGGCACTTGTGGCTGCCTGCAGTTACAACAATTTCTGGTTTTCATACCAATTCTGGTTTTCACACCCTCCCAGTATTTCCAGTTCAACCTGAAAAGTTGGGGTGCTGCAACTGTGGGCATACAAATTCCACAGCTTTTTGGAGAAGTAGTCTGGCTAGGTGCCGTCAGGGTTTTGTTTTGATTGAGCCAGCAACCGATTCATAGCAACTGCATGTTTCTGGCTCTGTCAGGTAGTACCCCAAGGTTGCCCTTGGGTGGGAAGTAGTAATGCAGGTGTCTGACCATCTGCTCAACATTACCCACCCACCACACCCCCCCTCCCCTGCCCTCTCCAGGGGCAGTCTTGCACAGCAGCAATCCCGACTGCACAGCAGAAGCAAGCATGCATGCCATACTGATGTGTGTGATCATTGTGTGTGTGTGGTTACAGAGTCGGTATGCACTAGTCATGCCAGTGGCACATCAGACGCACTACCTCACAACTCAGCAACCGGGCGGATTCTGCCCGCCACAGCTGCCACAGCTGATGTTGTGTGTGTTTGTGTGTTGTGTGGTTACAGAGTCGGTATGCGCTAGTCATGCCAGTGGCACATCCGACGCACTACCTCACAACTCAGCAACCGTGTGTGTGTGTGTGTGTGTGTGTGTGTGTGTGTGTGTGTGTGTGTGTGTGCGACTGGGTCTCACAATGTACTAGTCTTGCTATTCGTGTGTGATTACAGAGTGCGTTACTGGGTCTTGCTATTCATGCGTGGTGTGCGGCTGTCCAAGTGTCCCCCTCTTGCCCTCTCAGCAGCGGGCATGCAGCATGCCACAGCTTGTAGCATGTCCATCCCGCAAGACTGCCCCCCAAATGATCCTCACAAGTGACACACCCCCATAGTCACACGGAGGCGCCCTCAGTACTAATGGCCACTCCTAGTATGCTCCCAACACACACAACGCTCCATGAACACCCCACTCTTATCTCGCATTTGCATTCGGATGCCAGCATGCACTGCGTGCCTGACAGGAGGTCATCTGACAGGCGCATTGCCATGCAGGGTGACCAAGACCGCTCCCGACCAGCACCTGTGCGTGTACCACAAGGTGTCTCCGGATGGCGTGCTTTCACAGGACTACCCCGTGAACATCTCCCGCGGCCAGATGATGCATGACTTTGCCATCACACAGCGCCATGCCGTCTTTTGCGACGCTGCCGTCGCGTTCAACCCGCTCTACATGATCACCCAGAATGGATTGCCCTTTGAGAATGACACGGCCAACCCGAGCCGCATCGGGCTGCTCGACCGCGACGACCCGTCCAAGCCGCTGCGCTGGTTCAAGACCGAGTCGCCCTTTTCCTTCTTCCACACTGCAAATGCGTGGGAGGAAGAGGACGGCTCCAAGCTCCACCTCGTGCTCTGCCGGTGTGTGCACTCCCTGCCTTCTCGTCTTCCCCCTGCCGTCGTGCCGTTGCCATCTCACACCTGGAGCGCCTTGTCACATCCCCAGCGGGTATCATACCTGGAGACCATTCAAATGCTGCGTGCTGCGCACTGTGACGGGAGGCATTGGGTGCAGGTTTGAGTCGCTGAATGTGAGCCAGGGGTTAGTGAAGGGCTTTGTGGAGGACGTGCCAGAGGTGTGCCGGTTCACGATAGATCTGGAGGGGGGCGAGGTTGATGAGGATGGGGACATTGTCGGCGCAGTTCAGGCCGCATGCCTCGTGCCGGGCCGCGCCGCCGACTTCCCCGTCGTGCCGCAGGAGCTGCTCGGTCGTAAGCACCGATTCTGCTACGCTGCCGTCGCCGATGACACTGCGGCAGACTGCGGCGGCGCATGCTGCGTCGATGGCACGTCCGAGGAGGATGCGCAAAAGAGGTGTGCAGCAAGCTCAGCACACCCGCCTGAGAACCCGTGTATTGAGCTTTGGCGCACTGCATGTATTTGCGCTCGCTGCTGGCTGTGACTCTTGCAGCGGTGCCGTGGCGTGTGTGGCCTCTGTTTGTGGTCCGGCTGGGGCTGACGGCGTGCTGGCGTGTGCAGCACAAAGAGCATAATCAAGGTCGACATGTGGGCGGACGAGGGCAACGGCTTGCTGGACGTGGATGGTCGGCGGCGGGAGATCATGTTTGGGGATGGGGTCATCGGGGGGGAGGCGACGTTCGTCGCCCGCGACTCGGACGCCATGCTGCGTGGCGAGTGTGCTGAGGATGACGGCTTCCTCGTCGTCTACGTCACAGACACCAACGCATCCAACAACGCCGCTGATATGGAGTCGTTCTGCATGGTGCGCCACGCATGCTGTGTGTGCTGCGTGTGCTACCGTCCGCCCCTTTCTCTCTGACATCATCATGTGCATCAAGTACAGCAGCAGCAGTGACCTCAGCAGAACCACCGGCATGGAATGCATGGCGCGTGTGCTGACGTGCTGGGTGCTGTGCAGGTGTACGACGCACAGACGATGAGCAGTGAGCCCCTCGCCAAGATCCGCATGCCACAGCGCGTGCCGCTCGGGCTGCACGGCGCGTTTGTGTCAGCTGACAAGCTCGCGCAGCAGGCGCCACCGGCCCATCTCATGCACAGTGACTTTGCCTCTCTGCCGTAGTGCCGGGCGCGGCAGGCTGGAGCGTTCTTTCAAGCTCCGGCACAGCATAGCGTGGCGGCTGCGGCCGCAGACCCGTCCGGCGCCTGCGCCTGCGGCCGCCGCGGCACGCCGTCGTGGCGCCGCCTCGGCACCTGGGGCCGAGGCTTTGTGCGTCCGAGGGGGGGGTGGGGAGAGGTGGCCGCGTGCTGTCTGTGGCGCGACCGCCTGCTCCCCAGGGTCCATGTGCGCGGGACTCTGGCTCCTGTAGACTCCCCCCGCAGAGCTGCGCGTGTGTTTTTTCTGTGTTGCGGAATGGCGATGATGATGCGTTGGCCGTGGAATGTGGCGGGGGAAGGGGGCGAGGGCGAGGGCCTTGGCGAACCGCCGTCATTTCAAACGTCTCGGCCGTGTCCTTTGGCGCAGGTGGGATGGGCGCAACGCAGGCCTAGCAAGTGCCAGGCTTATACCTGGCTCTCGCAGGGTGCATGTGGCGCCTGGTGCCGGACGGTCATGGTGGCGGGGGCTAGAGGCTGCGCTGTGTGTGTGCGTCGCTGCATCGACGCGGCCCCAGTGCTCCAGTGCCCCAGTGCAAGCACGGGCGGCTGTGTGGAACCTCTGCGACTGTAGCAGGTGTGGGGCTCGGCCTCTCTTTGTGGCCGGGCAAGGTGTTACGTATGCTCGGGCTGTTCTGGCTGATAGAGCCGGCCGGCTGTTCACCCGCATCTGGGGTGATCTAGGTGGGGCCTCAGCCCAGAGGCCGGGCTCTCAGGCCCGGGGGTCATAGTTGTGGGCTGTGACCTTTGGGAATGGGGCAGATAAGGCATGACTAGGCCAGAAGTGTTGCCAGCCCGGGCTGGCAGGATGGACCTGCTCGCCCGTGGCTTATGTGTCAGATGCGATGATATTGCGAAATGAATGGGTGCTTGGTAGTTGAGCTGTGTGAGTTTCCATGGGTCCCTTCCACCTGGAATATGTGTTGTCCCAGCTGTCGTGGTGTGGCACTGTGTAATCCAACATATGAGTCCGAGTGTGCATCAATGCCGTGCATGCACCTGCCTGTCGACGGTGTAGTTGGCATGTGTCTGTCGTTGCGCCGATACGAGTGTGTGGCCACAACTTGTGCGCGCTGTCCATTCGCGGCATGTCGATTACGTTCCGCAACACCCGCCGTTGACGCGACACATAATTCCGTAGTGGCACAAACGGCGCAGGTGATATGCATGCGGATATGCAGGTGATATGCACGTGTGTACGCCGGGCGTGTACGCCCAGGCCTGGCTTACCATGGCCGTCTCGCTGCATGGCTTGCCAAGCAGATCCGGCGCCATATCTCATGCCCGGAATCGACCTTCATCAGCCGGCAGGCACACATTACGCACCCAGGGCCTTGCAGATGTGTCCGTGTGTGGTGGGCGTGGATGTGTACGCCTGAGTCGTGGTACCTCATGAGTGATACAATTATAACCTCACAGGCATTTGCACTTTGCTGACCAGCCTGGGTCATGCCGGAACCGTACTCGCAGGAAGTTTCGCTGCAGCACAAGGAATCGCACGCTCCCCGCGGGGCCCCGCGCAGCCGAGTGTAGTCTTGTTGTCACTACGAAAGGCGGGCCATGCGTGTATCAAATACACGTACTAATCCACCGCCCCCTTTCGCTGGGCATGCTGCAACAAGCAAGAGTCGTCTTGTCGCTTACTTTGCAAGGCGTACGTACCTATGCGATGCCCCAAATCGCTCGGACATCCAGTCGATGCCGAAGAGCCCATGTGCGATGCGTCCCTGGCCGGCAATGAGCCCAGGCTCGGTCATGCCTCTGCCAGCCTGCCACTGAGTCCGGCCTTGCCGACAGCATCAACACCACTGGACAGCCGTTGTGAATGCCTCGATACGTTCATTGTTTGCGATTCTTACTTTTTTTCACAGCGAACTGCCTGGAACTGGATAACACATCCCTGGTGACATGTCCCAGGCCACACTTCACTGTTCACCACACCATCAGCACTGCTCAGCGCCCTACAAGTGAACAAAACACCGATCTTGGATAGCAAGGCCCACATGTGCCCACGTTTATGACTTACAGTGCACTCACGCGTGGTTGACAAACACAGCACTCCCACTCCTCAACGCTGAACATGAAGGTCCTCATGGATACGGCAATGTAATCATGCATACACACATGGTTCGTCTGTGCCGCGACCTGTCCCCACCCCTCTCTCCACGCGTCCACACTATCAGCAGTACACTATCAAAACTCTCACCAGCAACATCCTCACGTGAGCGCTGTTCCATGAAAAACTGTTGAGCACGCCCTCAACAGCGGGGGCGCTGTCCCATGAAAACCCAACTCTCTACACTGGGCACTGGGCACAGACCATCCAACAGCACCACGTAGGCTCGGGCGCGGACAAGCACACATCAGCCACAGCTCACCTACACAGCTTCGCCCCCAAGGTGTGCAGCGGCATGTGCGTGCCTCCTGCATCCTGCCGTCTAGCTCACGAATCGCACAGGCACACATCCCTGCCCATGCCTGCCGGCGCCGCAGCGCACGCCGCAGCGCACGCGCCAGCCCTAGCCTTCCATCGCCTGCTGCTTGTGCCACTGAAGCTTTGTCGCAGCACCGAGGGCAGCACCGAGGGCGGGAGCACTCAGCGCTAGTGGCATCCAGGACTGGCAGTGTCCCTGTGCCGGTGCCGGCTTGCGGGCTTGCATCGTGTGAAAAGTGCAAGTGCACACAACCGAAACCTCGTTCGACATGATCACAACACAACCATGCAATGCGGGCCCCACCAACAGCTGCGATGTCACATCACCGTCACTCGGCTCTGCCGCAGCATGCCTCACAAGCCCCCTCCGTGGGCCAAAGCTCCCGCGCTGTGTCCAGCACCCACTCACCTGCTGCTCTCACAGCTCACAGCTCACAGCTCACAGAACGCAGCACGCAGCACGGATCTGTCCACAGCAGGCTCACCACGGCCGTCTCTGCCACTCAATCTGCGGCCGCTGTGCCGGTGCCAAATCACGAGCATCTCCCCCCTCAGCACACGTGCCGCGCCTGCGGGGGCTGGCACAGCACGCAGCACGCGGCGACAGCTGGGCTCGGAGCCTGAAGAGCTCCCTGTGGTGCTGCGGCGGCCGCGCAGGGAGGCGGGGGCGCGCGGACCCGTGCTTCGCTTCACCCAGCCCAGCGCAGATCACATGAAGTAGACACGGTAGTAGACCTGGACGAAGCTGGTGGCCACGAGGGCATTGCTGACGAGGATGATGAGGATAAGGCCGTAGTGGCCGGCGCGCACGACGGCGAGGTTGTAGCGTACGCGTACCTGGTGCAGAATGTCACGGTGGAAATACAGCATCCACCCCCAGATGATGGCACCCGCGATCAGGACCGCGATGATTTGAAAGCCTGCAGCACACACAGCACGTATTAGCGACGCGCTTGCCAGCACAGCATGCACAGCACACATACACCACAGCATGCGCAGCTTGCATCAGCGGCAGTGTAAACCCGGTCGTAAACCCAAGTAGTTGTGGTCGTAATGGGGAGGAGGGGGGGCGGGGGGGGTTATGCTGAGCATCACGTACCATTGCTGTGTAACAGTGTTAAAGCGAGCATGGCGGCCGAACTGCATGTGTGCAGAGCAGTGCGGAGCACCGTTCTGTGCAGTGGCTAGAGGTGGCAGCAGTGGCTCCTATGGGGAGGGCAGTGTCACGTGGGCATGCAGGCAGTGTGGGTGGGGAGTGCGGGGGCGCTGTAGGAACTATTTGGTGCCTGTGAGGAACTGCGTGGCCGGGCAGGAGGCCAGCAACCAAACACAGGTGGCCAGGCGTTCGGCGAAGCTGCCGAGGCAGCATACAGAGACATTTGGGACATGGCAGTGGGCAGTGCCGGTTGACATGCCCGGGAAGCTTGCCGAAGCAGTGCAAGCTGCTCTGCCAATTCGTGATGCTCCCGCACTTGATTTTGATTTTCGCTCTCTCGACAGGTTTCACTCAGTCGCTCAATGGTTTCGCTGAGTCCCTCAGTCAACATGTTCGCAATGCTAACTCTTGGTACTCTTTTCCTGTGCTACGAGGCTGCTTGTGGTGTGGCTGTGGCTGCGCATGCATGAGCTGTCCAGGAGTACTCAGTGGACATGTGAATTCCCTCAACTGCCTGACTGACCTTACGTGTACACCTGTTCACATGGCCCAAGACGTGACCCTGCCCCCGGCTTGTACAGCACTTTTCACAGCCGCTGAAGCAGTCTGAATAGACTCTGGAAAACACTGCGAAGTGCGGCTATATTGCATCACTGTCGACTGTGCACCAACTTCAAACCAACTCAGATGAAACCCCCGCTCAAGTGTGCAAACAGTCGTAGTTGCGTGATTGAACATCACACCAGAAACATCACACCAGATTCAAAGCGAAGTGATCTTAGTTGTGTGATTGAACATCACACCAGAATCAAAGCGCAGGGACTTGCAGGCAAGCTACGAGAATAGACAAATGGACGCACAGATGGACAGATGGACGCATTGCATTACAGAACAGGTGCAACTCGGGCAGAGCATGGTGCTCCCCCCCATAAGGCCTCACCATGTTCAAGGTTGTGCCCCAGCCGAACTTGTGTGTCACATGTGAATGTGTCAACACTTGGCCTGCTGCATGCTGTGGAAGGGAGACAGAGGGTCAGGCCCATGCTTTGGGGGTGCTAAGATGACCGCGTCTGATCGTGATCAGGGCCATGGTCTGTGGGGGTAGATATAAGGAAACTAGGGCAGGGGGCGGGGCAGGAGGGCAGGTGTGGGAGGCGGCGGAGTATCCAAAAGGCAGGAGGATGTACATGGAAACGCAAGCTTAATTACTTGGCTGTGGATTAGAGGACAACAAGGACAGAGCAGGGAGGATGGGCCGGGGGCAACGCATGCACACATAATGCATGCGCAGGCCAGGCGATCCTCGGGGCATACGGCAGGGCCCCCCGCGGGACGTGTACCCGAGGCGATGCATATGGCGCGACAGATCTCTAGACTCGCGCGCATGCGGCGGGGTGGCAGTGCCCCCACGGTCGTGACACCCGGCCCTGCGCGCCTGCTACAAGCCGAGGACTGCCACTGGCGCGACTGGGGCGAGCGACGATTTGAGATTTGAGCTGTGTGGTTCATTGTGTGCACAAACGGCTGGCACGTCTCACTCGCAGCGTAGAATGTTATCACCTCACACGCGCAGACGTGACTCGGGCCGGGAGCAGCGCGACGCACGCGCAGCGGCGGGCGGCGCCCTCGGCAATCAATTTACTTCCAATGACAGCGGAGAAGCCGATCTGACTACCTGAGTTGACTGAGCGCGATGATGAGCGGCATGACTGAGTTTCCGCGCCGAGCGTCGGCGGAAACGAAGAATGTCACCTTGTTGCGACAGCACTGCATGCTGCAGTGCACTGTGGCCATGTGGGTTGCGCCGGCAATGCGCAAGTTTGACGCCTGGATGGGCCGTCTCGTGCAGAGTGTCTACATCTGTCTGCGCGATCATGATCTCGAATCTGGGCAACAAGTTTGCTGTGAGACCGTGGGCCTCGTCGAGCCGAAGCTGGAACGGCGCGGCGGTCGCTGCACCGCAGTGCCTCGTCATTTGCGCAGCGGCGCCTCTGAGTCGAGACGCCTGGTGAGACGGCACAAACGCCATGCGCGAGTTCGACGACCATGCCCCAATGAAAGCTTCGACAGTGGCGAAGCGTCTCAAGCGTCGCCTGCGCGCGGGCAGTGTTCGACGGGTGGATCGCGTAGCGTCGATCGTTCGAGGAGCGAAAACAGGATCCTTAGTGTGACCAGTGTACTTGGCGCGTGACACATGTGGAGGCACAAATTCGAAGGGTGCGAAGCATGCGACCCGAGGCAGGCATCTTTAGACAGGCAGCCCGCGCACACACGCAGCATTTACGAAATGGCATGCTGACAGCATCATGAGCATGCACCCATTCTCTCGAGCAGGCACGGCTGGTTGCTGCAGCTGGCGCACAATCGTTGCAGCTCGTTTGCGCGGGCACACGTCGCGTGGCTCGGCAGACAGCGCGCCGCCGCCAGGCATGAACGCCCCCTCCGACGGCTCAAAATTCACAGCGGCCAGCTGGCGCAACGAATTCACAGACGCGTGCAGCCGTGCAACGCACACAACCGGCAGTCGCACTGCAGCCGGGCTCAGCAGCTGGAGGGCAGACTGGCGAGGGCCCTTGCAAGCCTCGCGAGTTGCCTCGGGATCCGCGCGGAACGGTTGAGTTGTTTGAATCGAGGATCGGTGGTCACGTGGATGTCCGCCGGGGTCGGGCGCGCCATATAGCCAAAGCAGGCGTATGAATCCGCACAAGATCGCGTTTCGGGCTGCACACGCCTACGTGCCACAGCTGCATCGCGCTATGGACAGATAGAACGGCTCCGGCAGTAGGCCAACGCTGCCGTACCCAACGCGCACGGCCGTACGGCCCGGCGCAGGCACGACGCGACGGCAATGTGAGCCAGCCGAGCACGTGCACCGCAGGCCCGCTATGCGTAGCCGCTACGCTGCGCAGCGCGCTGCTCCGAGCGACGCCGACCGGTCGAAGGCGCGGCTTGACCGCGCGGGGGTTGTGGGCCGGGCGCGGCGCTGCCCAGGGGGCTGTTGTCTGCATGCCGTGACCACAACACTGCGTGGAGCCACGCCGGCTCCGTCGAATGGATATGCAGGTTTCGGCGTGCCGTCGATTCGGATTGGCGTGGGTGTGCGCCAGTGTGGCCCCGAGCTGAGGGATCCATGCGACACCGAGGTAGACGGATGCGGCCGGCTGCGTTGCGGCACGTGGCAGCTGTGCCGAATCACAGATCCGAACTCCGGGAGGGCATTCAGCTGGCGTGTTGGGCCGCCTACAGATACGTCGCGCCGTGGTGCCTAGATCGCACGTCCAGTCCATTCACGTGCTCAACCACATATGAACCAAAACCCAAAAAAAAACACGTGGCAATTCCGGCCGAAGGTGCGTGCTTGGGAGTAGTGCGGCGCGCGGTGTGGTGTATTCGCAACGGATCGGGCTTGAGGAGCTCCGCGGAGCGCGCCGGATCCGCAGAGTTTGCGAACGAACGATGGAACGAAGAGAACGACACGCATGCAACCCGAGTGTGCATCAGCTGGGTGTGTCGTGACGCGCGGAATACCAGTGCCGCAGCCACGTGAACCTGCGGTAACCGCAAGCGCCCGCAGACAGCGAAGATACTCATCGACGGGATCCGTTCGAACGATATTGTGGATGTGCGCCCTCCTGAGTGCGGGGCGCTCGCGTACCGGTACAGACCGTGTGCCATGGCGCACGTGCATGCTGCGCATTCGGGCAGGCCACTCCAGGCGGTCGAACGAGTCAGGTCCGCCGATAGATTCTGCAACAAGACAGAGGAAATACCGAGAATGGGCATTGGGGATTGCGGTACACGAACCGCAACGCTCTGTCGGTCATTCGGCACCAGAAGCCACATATCGCACCTCGCCACCCAGTGCAACGGGATGCATCGCAGCTGGGCCTGCAGCGGACATGCAGCTTCAGTGCAGACTGCTGGTCACTGAACAGGCCAGCTTAGCCACACCAGTATGTGCCCTCCGCCACGTGTATCACAGGTGTGGGGCACGTACACCACAGCAGGGTTGATGGTGTTGGCATTGGTCACAGTGTGATCACATGTGAATTCCATTCAGGTGCCATGCATGGAGCAACATCACCATGCATGGAGCTCCATGGAGCTTCATGGCACGGCATGCCGGCTTCGGCTAGTGGGGCTGGCGTGACCTGATGTGAGCTGCTGTGATCGTACAAACAAGATGAACCAGAGTACAACTTGAACACATGCGCGCTGTAGAGTGGGAGAGGGCCGGGGGCACTGCCGGGGGGCACTCCGGTGAACGCTGCGCGCTTGCTGGTGACAGAGGTGGCTAGGGTGGTGTGGTGTAGCCGCAGCAGAGCAGGAACGTCTGTGCACAACGGCAAACGCTGTGGGCCCCACAGGGTCTGAGCTGCTATGCCGGTCGGGCGCGAAACTGTACATTGCGGTGGACCACTTCCGCACTTTTGCCATGAGTACAGAGCACACAGCACTCAGGTGCATGCATGGACACCTGGGTGGCCGCACACACACATGCAAGGACTGAAACCGTGTGATCAACCCCGTCGCCATTCGTGCTTTTTCACTCTTTCATGTGAGTGTCCAGGAATGAACACACAGAGGGGCTGTCCTGATCTGAGGGGGGAGAGGAGGGGCGCACATGAGAAGGACATGGCGGCCTTGAAGTTTGTTTCCTCGAGGAAGTGCATGTCGCGGTCGAGGCGCGAATCGATGATGCCCACGAATGTGGAGAACTCGTTCTTTGGCTCCTGGTACGGGAACAGCTCCTTCTGGGGGCCGAACCGCAGCACAGGCACCACGCCCAGGAAGTAGATGTACGAGGACACCTGCACACAGCACGCATGTCACACAGCACGCGCTCCACCCATAGCGTCCTCCATAGCGTGCTCCTCGTGTGAGGGCAGAGACTGGTGTGGCGTTGTTGGCACGCTGCGAAGGCCAGCTGTTCACAGGAAACGCACAAAGGTAGGTGGTGCAAGAGGGGGGGGGGCTGCTCATCATGCCAGCAGTCAGCTGGCCCAGGGGACTTGCTTGCATGCTGCTTGCCTGTGCGTGGAGGTTCAGCTAGCTGGGCACAACTGGGAAGGGCCAGGCATGCTGGGCGGGGCCACCCGTGGCCACATGGTGCAAGGGCGCCTAGGGCAATGGGCTGAACAGGAGCTACTAGTGTCCGAGTCTAGGCTAAGGGTGGCAGTGCATCTGCAGCCAAACTTGCACTTTCTCCTGCCATGTAACTCCTGCCATGTAAGCTTGCCCTGTTTGACTTGTTGGATGGCGTGGCAGGGTGGACGTCAGGGTGGAATAGGGTGCAGCAGCAGAGGCTGCCACCCTGCAGCAGATGTTGGGTGCAAGCAGCAATTCGAGGTTGGGTGCAAGCAGCAATTCCGCAGCACTTCAAGGGAGTGGCATGGTATCGCAGGACTGGACATGCAGCAGGGCGGCAGGGGGGCCCCGTTCCATGCAGTCCTGCCGTAGGGGGGGGCGGGGAGGCACCTGGGAGAAGAGCTTGAGAGAGAGGAAGCGTAGCTGCCGGCGGCGGTATCCGGGGTGGTGCGCGCTGTGGCCACGGTCATCCGCGTACTCTGGAAGGTCCTCCTCAATTGCCTTTGCCTGCACCACCGGCCAGTGGGTGCCTGTCACAAGGTGCGTGTCTGCGTTACGTGTCTGTGTTACAAGGTGTTGCTACGCGTTAGTGTCATGCCAGCAGCGCATCCGCCGCACCACTCAGCATCCGGCCGGATTCGGCCTGCCACTGCTGTTGCACATGGTGAGTTGAAGAGGGCGTGCTGTGCATGCTGTGATGAGAGGGCGGTGCGGAGTCAGCTGTACATGTGCCGAACAGATCTGAGTTTGGTGGGCATCATGCAGTGGGGCGCAGACGGTGTGGGCTGGCGTTGGGCGGGCGTTGGCGGACAGTTGCGGACACATGCGGGAATGGAATGCCAAGGGATTCACAGCACACAGCAGGAGTCTGTTGCGACGTGTGAGCGGCCTGGGGCGGATGTGGGCGTTGCAGCCCAGCTGGAACACGGGCCAGGGATTGATTCACAGGATATCGTGTCGACTGACTACTTGCCAACGGACTCTCCGCGTTGTTCATGATAGTCGTGAATGAATTCCACGCTAACCCACCCACGTGGCAGGCCTTAAGCCGGGAACAGGCCACAGGCAGGCCCTGCGCGAAGCACTGAAACTCGCTTGCATGTTCATAGTTGAGCATCGTTCAGTCTGTCCGATGCTGCAGCCCGCCTCGCTACCGGCGCAGCGCTGCAGCACAGCTACACTTCACATGATACAGCGAGGGGTGCCGCCAGGAAGGCAGCAGCGGCAGAAGGGGCAGCAGGGGCAGCGCGTGGTGCGCGGCTGTGCTGGTGACGGTGTGTGGCGACGGAATTGCAAGCCGGTAAGAGTCGCGCAGGTCAGGGGTACAGCAGCATGGCTGCCGCACATGGCCACGGCAGATGAGCTGGTAGTGTGGCAATCTGACAGCGTGACACATGCGCCTCGAGAGAGCACGGGCAAGGCAGGGGTATGAATTGTGGGGGGTATATCGATACTGCCGCGACCCCAGCTGCGGCTGGGATGGCGGAATTGCAGGGGTGGCGGCGGGGGCGGAACCTGCTCCTTCTTGAACTTGCCTTTGATCCAGACCCGGAAGGCAAACCAGATGTCGAGCTGGAACCACAGGTACGCCATGTTCTCGGCGACGCGCTGTGCAAAGATGATGCCAAAGGTGATGCCGAAGGACTCTGCGGTGGGGAAGGCGAGCGTGATGAACACGTCCGTCAGGTTCTCGAGCCAGAAGCCTGCATGCATGCGCGTGTCGATTGCGGCACCGCGGCATCAGTGGAACACAGGGCAACACAGGGCAACACATAGCCATGGTCTTCCAGTGTCCTTCCGCTGCTTGTTGGCTCTGGTTGCAGGGATCCTGCTGCCAGTGGTGGCCTATGCAGCCGAGGGGCAGGGATGGGCTGGGGGAGAGGCAGAGTAATGTGCCCTGGTGAAGATGCTATTGACAGCAGGAACGACTGCTGTGTTACTGCTGCATGCTGGTTCTGTGGCGGGTGGGTGGGCAGTCATTACAGCTGGCTGGCCTGCTGGGGTGATTCACTGTGTCCCCAGAGTTGTGCCCCGTGGACCCTGTTCCTGTGACGGATGTGATGGATGCATAGACTGATGTCATGGTTGTCCCTGCTTTGTCATGGATGCATAGACTGATGTCATGGTTGTCCCTGCTTTGTCATGCCAGTGCTCCCCAGTTCTCCCTTTGGCAGTGCAGGTTGCAGCACAGGGCACAGATGAGCACACATGACCCTCCTACCTCCCCCCATTGAGTCATGTTTTCCCAGCATTGACCAACTATATCGGTTGCTTGACCAACCATATCGGCGCAGATATAGGTTGACCAAACAGATTGGCGCTGCGAGATGCATGTAGCAGGATGTCAGCTGTGCAGCTGTGCGCTTCGGGCTGCAGCTGTGCTTTTCCGGCTGCATCTGTGATGCCTCAAGCCTCGGAATCATGGCCACTGCTTGGCCACATCTAGCGGATGACGTCTATGATGCCCCTAGATACCATCGTTTGCCATGTAGTGTCAAGCAAGTGTAAAGTGGGCACTGTGCACTGTCGCGTCAGTTGCACGTTTGTCCGGTCGGTGAAGGGCGTATATGCATGCGTGCAGAGCACATAGAGGTGTCAATATGCATCCGTCGGATGCACAACAAGCGCAAACTTTCTGGGCTCGCCGGCATGGCAGTTTTCAGCTGTGCTCATCCAGCCAGTCAGCATGGTCCTACCGATGCATCAGATCGTATATATGCATTCAAGGCAGGCATGTGGTTTGTGGTGCTGGCCGCTCAGTGGGCAAGTATGGGCACAGCACGACGGCTCATCTGATACAGTGATTACATCTCCGGGGAGCAAGTAGTCAAGCAAGGTCGTGCAGCTGATTGCTGGCAGCCCAAGCTGGCACACCACGCTCCCACAAAAAAAGCAGAAACTGGCCTTGCTGGGTCATATTAATGATGTGTCATGGCATGTCACCCCATGGGCCCGAGGAGACCTCTGGCATGTGTTCCATGTGGTACTAGGCTAGCTGACAGGGCTCTGCCATCACTGATGTCTGGTTTGCTTGGCCTCAAGATCCACACAGATCTGTGCTGTCACTGGCAAAACCCCTGATCAATGACTGACAGACCAGTTGCAGGACAAGCCCGCAATTGCAGAGGCAAGTTGTTATGTGTCTGCAGTACTACTCCGCTCGGGTAGACAGCACCCATGTTTCAGGAATTAGCTGTGCTCAGCTGATATCAACAGCAAACTCCTCTGAACATGTCAAATCAACGGCAGCTGCCATGCCGTGTAAGTTCAGCCTGGGCAGGATTTCAGTGCACTGTCATGACATGTCAGAGGGGCAAGGTACACTGGACACTGGTTGCAGAACTAATCACGGGCATGTTTTCAGTGTGCATTGCTATGTGTGCACGCGTGGCATCAGCACTCTCAGCCTGTGCTGAATCAACCTGGAAGCATACTTCACATCAGCCCTACTGGCGCACCCCATGGGCCCCATGTGTGTTACAGGCTAGTCATGCCAGTGTGTGTGTGTTACATGGTGGTGTGGTTACAGAGTGTAGTTGTGCGCTAGTGGCATGACTAGCCTCTGGCACATCCGACCACGCACATGGTGTGTGTGTGTGTGTGTGTGTGTGTGTGTGTTCCCCGAGTTCATGCCAGTGTGCATTCTTGTGTAACCATACTTCACATCACTGTCACCTGTGCACAGGCCGCCGCCACCTAGATGGATGCCTGAAAGCATGCTTACTTCACTGCAGCACACCAGGCAGACTGCTTCCATTGCATGCAGATGACATCTGTGTACCACATATGTGCACACATACCAGATGGTACACCAGCAGCCACAACACAGCACGTGCATGGGTACACCAGCAGCCACAACACAGCACGTGGCCACGTGCATGGTCAGGCATGCTCAGCACGCTGCAGTGGTACTGCCCTTTGAAAGGCAGCCGTGGCAGCTGGACTCTGCTTTGATTGCTTTGTGGTCGCGTGGCGGCTGGACTCTGCTCTGGTTGCTTTGTTGTTGCTGTTGTGCGTTGCGCGTTGGAGCTTCTACAAAACTAATTGCCACACTGTGGCATGAGCACGCAACATCCAGCCACCCAACAATGCTGTAGGAACACTGAGATCAAGCAGTTTCCAGGGACACCCCCGGACTCTGCAAGGCAGCTGTCTGAAGTATTTACAACTTGCAGATTGCATGCTGTGGTGTGGTGTACATAGCAAATGCACAGGTGGCAGCACTGGCAACGGTTGACCTGGCAGTGGACCTGGCAGTGGCCCCATGCGTCCAGCACAACAGTGCCAGCAGCCCGCAACCCGAGTAATAACTTCATCAAACATGTCATTGCACGTGTTTCTGACATCTCTGATGTCCCCGTCCAGCAACAAAGGCATGAGGCTGGAGGCAATTGCCACCCGCATAACTCGAGATGGCCCTTGCGTCTGGCTGTGTTCCTGACACAATAGTAACAAAATCTGACACAACAGTAACAAAAGACCCAATCGGGCATCACTCGTACTAGCTCCGAACGTGACGCAGTGGTGGATTCCCCAGTCTTCCCCACCCTTCTGAGTGTGCAGTGCGAGCCACAGGTGAAGCAAAGAGTGCAGTCTGTTGTGTGATGGCCTTTTGTTTTGTTTTTGTTTTTTATTTTTTTTGTTTTGCGTGGTGCTTTGGGGCACTGAGTTGTCTCTACCAGATTGCATGGTAATGTACTGAGGGGCGCACTGACCTGACTGAGGGGCACTCGGCTGAGTTCTACAACTCCCACAGCGCCTCCCAATTCTTACACCCACAGCTATACCTGCAGTGCACTGTGCCAGAGCTGGGCAGAAGCAGGCATGCGACAGGCAATGCTTACAGGTGCACTTGTCACAACCTGAGCTTAGCAGCCAATAATACAAAGCTCAGCAGATGACAACAATACTACAAAATGGGGCATTGGCATCCATGATTGGCTGCATCAGTTGGTTGATGATTCGAGCACTTGTGGAAGAGTCACGTCCAGTGGTGCAGCCAGCCACTGTGCAGTTCAGCAGAAATGCTGCTGTAGTTGTCAGCCAATTTCATTGGTGTGAAGCCATGAGGAGTTGCAGGGAGGTTCAGGGCCAGCAGCAACTGAGAACAGGAGCAAGTCAGTGGCAGCCAGGGCCACATGTGGCCACATCCAGCATTGCTGGAGTAAGGAACTTCTGCTATGAAATTTGTGGAGTTGGACATAGCAACTGGCCACACATGTAGATCCTGCAACTACATGGATCACAAAGGCTCACAACATGTCACAACATGTCACAACACATCATCCTCTGGCTGTTGAGACTTATATCTGCAGTCCGCTTGCCACATGATGACATTTCTGTAGAATTTTTCTGTCTCTCGGGAACATAATCCAGAACCTGTTGGCCCCTACCCCCTATCACCACTGAAACCACTGAAACCACAACGCACTGACTGCATGAGTCTGCCTGAGTCTATGGATCACCAGCAGAGCGAGTGCTGCCCTAATGTGGGGCCCTGATGTGGGGCGTGGATGCCCGAGCACAGACTTCATGTGAGCAAGCCGGTGCAC
>JALKAD010000089.1:119841-136054 GCA_024500015.1 Ulva compressa | reverse complement strand
GCCGCCCCGCGGCGCGACTCACCCGCGCTACCGCTGCCGCTGCCGCTCCATGGGGCACAGCACAGCGATGGCTCGGCATCTGCTGCCGACAGCACACGGCTACCGACGGCGGCCAGTGCCGCGGCAGCACCTCGGGGGTCGCCCAGCGGCAGTCCGGGTTGGCGCGACCGCGACCGGCCACAGCAGGCAGCAGACGGCGCGTGTGCTGTGCGTGCTGCGTCAGGGTTGCGGGGCGGGGACGCAGTGCCGGGACCGCTGACGGTGGCAGATTCGGCCACTCTGCCGATGTCTGGCCACGGCACGGTGCCACCGCTGGTGCCGCACTCGGTGTCGGACAGCAGCTGCGGGCTAGGGGTGGTGGTCCCTCGCGACGCGTCGGAGGACGCGTCGAGGGGTACGCAGAGTCTGAGTGTCGCAGACATGAACGAGGCCCCTGCGGCGGCGGCTGCGGACGGCAGCGCCGCGGATGCAGCGCAGTCTGAGGCACACACGCTGGATCGCGAGTTTCAGACCGCGAACGACGAGTCCGTCATGATGCATGCGGTGCCATCGCCGACGGACTCGATTCTAGACCAGGTGGCGCTCGCCGCGCAGCGCATTCCCAGCATGGCCAGCAAGCCGTCGCACACCGGGCTGACGGAACTGGAGGATCGGATACGATCCAGCACGGCCGGGGCGGGGTGGGCGACGGGGCAGAGCTCCTGGCTGACGGATTCGTCGGCGGCGGGGCCCGCTGTGGATGCTGTGCACGCTTCCGGCTCCACGGCGGTGCCGAGCGGCAGCGAAGAGGAGCAGACGCGACACACGGTGAGCGCGCCCGGGAGCGTTGTAGGTAGCGGCAGCTCGGAAACACCGGGCTGCTGGCCGTGCCGGCGGCCCCGGCTGCGGCGGCCGCGACGGCTGTGGGAGCCGCTCCCCGACCAGGAGCTCGCCGGCGTGACGCGCCTCTCGCCATGGCTCTTCTCCACCGCCAAGTCGTCGGTCATGCCCGGTACGTAACCATCATTGTCCACCTGATGCAATACTCAGCAAACACGCCACATGCGCCTTTATACAAAGAACAAGGGCCAGTCGATGCTTCCTGCCCGCCTGGGGGCGTTGCCACCATAGCACAGCACGCAGCACGCAGCACATGAGTCCGTGATCATGCAGACATCGGCGCGTTTGCGGTTCCGCCGCAGGACGGCGGCTACGAGGCGATACTGTTTGTGCACGGCTTCAACTGCAGCGTGGAGGGCGCGCTGCGCCTGCTGGGCCAGCTGGTCGCGCTGGGCGCGTTCCCGGGGCACATCATGCCGGTCGTGTTTGGGTGGCCGTGCACGGTGTCGATCTTCTACCCGCAGGCGCGCCGCACCTCATGCGTTGCCCTCTGTGCTGCGTGTGCCGTAAGCTCCAAAGCAGAAGCCCGCTTGCTAGCTTGTCTTGGTTGCCAGCAACGCACAAACTCCACATGAGACACGCACGGTTGCTCACGTCTGTCAGACATCTGCCTGCGGTCTCCAGGCACCGGTACACAGCTCAGCATCCACCCCAAGCCTGACCCCCCCAACAAGCATGTCTCTGCCGGTGAGTACGCGCCTGGCCTTCATTACTGGAGGCACAAGTATCACTGCAGAATACCGGCCGCAAATGTTGCTCGGTGGTTTCATGGCAGCTTGCACATGGGCAGGCAATGCCTTACTGCCTGACACCAAGCACACCACTGGCAGCCTGCACCACAGGGGGCTGTGGTGCGCGATCATGATGGGGTCTCTTCCCAGACCCTTTCAGTGTGTCTGGGCCCGCCTCTTTGGTTGACAACCCGAGGCAGTCCCTGCCTGGCCTCAGGCGCCAACCCCACAGCCACCCTGGCTGGTACCGGTGCCTCTCTGCAATTGCAACCTCGCAATGTCGAGTGCTATTGCACAAGTGACCAATGGCTGCTGTCATACAAACCAGTGAGTTTTCTCTCATGCATAACACCGCACAACCTGCTGCACCAACATGGCCAGCAAACCTGCACCGGAGGCCTGGGGGGGTCAGGTTCTCTCCAGGGGTTCTTTCCAGGCCACAACAGCAGCATCTACACACAACACTGTCCGTTCACACAACAGTGTTCCGTACTCCCGCCAAACTCCCCTTCATCTCTGAAATTTTGGCTGTGCAATCCCGAATACAGCAGATTTGACGGACACGTTTGAGAGCAATTGTCTGACAAGGCGGTCCGTTAATTTGCATGTATAGGGTACCTACACACGACAGTGTATCTGCACACCGCACCGCACTTGACGTACGCACAGCACGGCACCGACCCACAGCAGCAGTCCCCGCACACCGCGCATACCTCTGTAACGTATCTCACCCACAGCAGCAGTCCCCGCACACCGCGCACCGGTGCCCCCGCGCTGCAGAGCCTGAAGGTGACGGCGTCAGGGTACGTGGCGCAGCACTTTGAGGACGCGCTCGAGCACCTGCGCGCCGACGGCTGCCGCCGCGTGCACCTCATCGGCCACAGCATGGGCGCGCGTGTGCTCTCCGCCGCCGTGCAGCGCCTCGTCGACCTCTTCCCCGCCGCCCCGGCCGCCACGGAGGAGCGCCGCTCCGCCGCCGCGCCGCGCTACGGCCCCGGCGTGCTCGACCTCGCAACCGTGACGCTCCTCAGCCCCGACCTCGAGCTCGGGGACTTTGTCGGCCGCAGCGGCCCCGCGCTGCGCTCGATCTGCGACGTGGTGACGGTGTATGGCGACGCGAACGACGACGCGCTCGGGTGGGCGGCGCTGATGAACAGCTGGCTGTACCGGATCAAGCCGGACGAGGCGCCGCCGGGGCTGCAGGAGACGTGGTGCGTGCTGCGTGCTGCTCGGCCTTCTGTAAACCTGTGTCTGTTGCACCCTTGGACGTGAATCAAGCTGGGAGTGGCGCGAAGACCGTGGGGAGCCGATCGCAGCATGTGATAGCATACCACGCAGCGCCAGCGACCTCATCGGCACTAAGCAGGCAACCCTTGTTTTGTTCATGACCAACCTGAAGTCGCAATGTCGCTATATCTTGCCCAGTTTGGCCACAGTGCCCCTTGCTCTCCGCCTTGCTGGACAAACTGGAATGTGCTGTGCATGCTGCGGTCCGCCTGGAGCAGGCCGGTGCACAGACACCACGACTGCGGACCACAGGGCTCGCTCGTCACGCTGTGCGTGGCGTTGATGCTGTTTGCAGCGTGATTCGGTGACGCGTGGCTGCTCGGGACTCGTGGTCAAAGCATGGCGCGGCTGACCCCGGTGACACGTGGCTGCTGTGTGCAGCAGCAAGCTGGGAATTCCGCTGGGCACGAGCCTCGGGAAGCACTGCAACACGATCCTTAAGCTCAGCAACGAGCCGCTGGACGTGGACGTGATTGTGACCTCCTTCCTTGAGAGCAACATCCACAGCCTGCGCCACAACTACTTCCACCTCAACAGGTGTGCCTCTCGGGTCTCAGTGGCCTCCTGGTGGCTTCCTGGTCGCCTCATTGACCGGACATCCGGTATTGTGATTGGACTGGCCTCTGTCGTACCGCTGCATGTCAAGCAACACCCCCCTGGGCGCTACCTGAGTAGCTTTGAATCTTCAGCTCAGCTGGCATGGGATGTGGCGTCAAATCTGTTTTTACAGTCATCGCCAGTCAGCTGTTTTCATGGTGCCATGCAAGCTCATTCACCTGGTATGCTTCAAGTGCAGTGGCTGTCTCGTTTGGTGGTCCTCCGTGACTCTGCTGCTGCTGTTCTGTCTGCTCAGCTGGTTGTTTGGGGCGTTACAGAGTCAAGCTGCAAATCGTGGTACAGCAACATAGCAGGAATCAACCAATGTGTGCACAGGTTTCGGACTCAGGCCTGCTGCTGCCTCCAGGCCATGTCAAAACAGTGATGAGCTTGCCCATGCAACGGCATCTGTGGATCAGTCCGCAGATACCCGCAGTCACCCAGAATATGCTGTATGCCGCTGCAGTGTTGAGGCTGCAGGTGTGCTGCAGGGAGATGGTGAACGACGTGCGGGACGTGATTGTGTCTGGTACAAGGGCATCGTCCCGCAACTACCGTCTCGAACCCAGTGGCCCACTCGTGTATGGCTTCATGATAGCACCCTCTTACGTGGTTGCGCCTTGACCTCGTCCAGCTTTCCTCGGGCAGGCATGACCGGTCAGCAGCACGCCAGGCAGCTGATGACAGAAAGGGATGATAGTGGTGCTGAGAGCCGGTAGAAACCGAGATGGAAGCGGGACAGGCCACCACTTTGACAAACTGATGTACTTGTTGGCCTGTTGTTCCGACAGGCCCGGCAGCATTGCCTCACATGGGCAAGACACATAGAAGAAAAAGAGAACATGACCGTCAAGTCCTGTACTCATGGTGTATCTCTGCAGCAGATGAAGCCCCATCTACTGCAACGGATACTGCATTGACTCCCTGTATGATGTGCATTTTTCTCTCACAGGACTAGGTCGCATGTCCGTGGGCATTTGATGAAGCTTTTTCCAGTCCAACGTTGTTGATGCAAGCTGCATTGCAACACATCAGTCTACATGGTCAGCTGAATCCGACCAGTTTCATCTCCGTGTTTCTGTGAATGAGCACGAGTATCGTGTGTCGTGACTGCAGCTGCCCATGGCCTCGGGCTGTCTGACCTGCAAGTTTCAACACACTGCGGGAAATGGGGCTCTTCCTCATGTGAAATTCAGTGTGCTCCATGTTGACTCCTGTCCATGTTGACACCTGAGCATGCCTTGTCCGCACAGCAGCCAAAATCCTGGTGATAAAGCATGGCCAACTATGACAAGGATGTTGATTCGGGCCAAGCTCGATCGGCGGCACAAGCGGATCGCATTCTGTATGTGCATACCTTGATGGTTGCGCCGCCCACCCGAGTTCTTAGGATATCACCTGATGTAATACTGATCAAATGTTAGGTCTCAGGATATCTTAGGATAGACGGATTTACATGGCAAGAGGTTTCCCCTGCTGCTTCGGAAATCCTCACCTATCTCGCACAACCATCCCGTACACCCATGAGCTGGAAGGGAGCTGCAGGCCAGACCATCGTGGAACTGGTCACCTTCACGTAGTTTGTCTGACCTGTACATTCTCATTTCCTTCGGCCATAAAGCCGTCATCAGCCACTGAATACATGGCAATCCGCACAATCAGGATGGTGGTGTCCTCAAGGCAGACGATCACAGATTTAGAAGTACCTCCAACCATGAATGAATCGTGCACTGACCTTGAGGGCACAGCCATCGAGTTCATGCATCCTGAAAATAGCAGAACTCCAGTCGACCTCGTACATTTGTTCTTGGACAACCTTGCCACACAACAGCATCGTTACATGCACAGCTTCACCACGTGTACCCAGTGCCCAGTAAAACAATGGACAGCAGGCCATTCACTGTCATAGATGCTTCTAGCAGAGTGAGCAAAGGACCATTCTGTATCCAGACCCACACACAAAACCGCAAGACTTGGCATCACGTGGCCATCTTGGACGATGCATTGCAGTAGGCTTCACCACTTTGCGCATCAGTCCACATGCAAAACTAGCAAGCATCATTGTCCAAGCCTCATTCCGACACATTCAAAGAAAATCATTCTCGGAAACAGCTAGTCATCAACACTTTTCACGTTGTTGCGAGCTAGAACAAGCAACAGCTCAGGTGAGCCACACAAAAAACCCCGCAAAAATGCTATGGTTGCAGCTGGCAACGCTGCATCAGGTTGACGCCTGATGGCCTGGCGCGCGCAGGCTACCCCAATCCCTGAGTGGACCAACACACCCACAGTGGCCAGATTGGAGAGCAGCTGCTGAGTCGACTCATCTATCAGTTGATACTTCAGCCAGTCCCCTGCATTGCAACTCCTTGTAGGTGTGGCTTCAATGCACGCGACTCGGCCAACGGTCTTCAGACCATACGGCGAAACATGAGGCTGCCATCGCCTGAGCGACCAGCAGGTGGCACACCTGAGAATCCGCCATCGATCAGCGCCAGGAAGCCCAATCCAAGCGCAAACTCTACTGCAAGGAATGCAGGCTTTTGAGCCTCAGCCACGTACCACTCAGCCGTGCCTTGCCACCGTTGCGCTTGCTGACTTGTTGACCGAGGGTATGACGGGGGAGCGCGGGAGCGGTGTGCGCCCACGACATGATAGATTTGAAGATACTGAGTGCGCCTGCACGAAATTCGTCATTATCGCCGAAGACATCGTCTCCGAACTGTGCATCATGGTTTGCGGCATGGAACGTACCGATGCTGGGATCGCGCACAACCGTGCATTATGTACATGCCGCGAGTCCCGGTCTTGCCGACACTATCGAAGAATGGTGAAGGAATCGTATGTACGTTTCTGAAGCGTCAGTTCGTGACTGAACTGGACCTTTTGAATGCGACAGCTGGGAGACCCGGTTTCCTTTAGCCACTGCTTCATCTCTTGGATAGCTTCCTGCAACGCGACTAATTGTCAATTTCAAATCTATGCTGAAGAACTTGGACTCCTGGTCGGCGCATGTGCGTATGGATGCCGATTGCCCCGATACTATACACACTCGCGTCATGTTTGTGATTGGGCTTGATTCAAAGTCCCCGCATGTCCAAATAAAGATTTTGATCGCAGACGGTTGATATGCTAGACTGGAGCAAGATGATCGGGGCATGCCTGGGGTCCTTGCATTTCACCAGACACAGTTCCCTGCGCTGTATTCATGCACCATCCCCCCAAACCAAGACTGTTTGCTTTCTTGTGAGTGTATTGCCGGAAACTCACGCCCTGAACCTTGCCGAAAACTTCAAATCGACAAGCGATGAAGCTTGTGCTCATCACGATATAATTATCACGTTTGACAACGGGCGTCTCGTACAACCGGCACGACTCCGTGTTTGAACCGCCAGTTTCATTTCTTCGATCGCGAAATCACAATTTGACATCGCACCATGCTGGGCAAACGAGGGCCGCGTTTGCAGTTTTTCGGCATCAACCGCTCTCTCGATGTAACGCGACCGCGATAACTCGCCAGCACTGCGACTGAGCACTGCAGGTGCCCAGCCCTAGAGCGCATGATCGCATCGCATTGCATTGCTTAACTCTTTTGAGACTACATGGGAAGCATCGCAGATTATGTTTACTTGTTCATACGGTAGCCTGCTACATCAGACGAGACACTGTGCGTGAGTGACTTGGAAACGAGTGCCGCGCTCCGTACCGCTCAGAGCAATCACATGCTGCATTCATGCTACTCCCAACGTATCATTTGGTAAAAGGTTTGAGCTCAGATACAGACATCGGTGTCCATATATGGAACTTCGCTGCAGTAGGCGACCCAGAAGTGCTACAGCCCTCTACATCGCGCGTATTTAACGGCTTCAGCAGATAATCATTCGTACATGCCACGGAAGAAGGACAGAAAGCATCAACGCATTACATGCGGACTTTTGCGAGAAGCGCGAGGGAAGACCGGGCTGCAGCGATGAGACGGAAGCTGAAAGGGAGCGTGCTGGCGAGTTTGCGTGCTGTTTGTTAGTACACACGAATGTAGATAGTGCACCTGAGGAAGGACCAGGCGCGTGAAACCTGCACGCGCTCGCATGCGCGCATCTGTCCGTCGCAGGTCCAGGCCTGCATGCTCGGGCTTGTTCCGGGTGTGCTTGGCATTGACAGCAGGCGCCTGTCTCGCACTGGTCACGTCGTTTGCGCTCGCTTCGAAAAGACGAATATGGAGTTTCCACGCAACGTCCATACACCAGGCTGGCTACGAAGCAAGCTATCCAGTACACCGTGCGTACCCATGCTAGTATGAATTGCGTTGCAAGGCCTGGTCGAACAACTGCGTGCTCCATGCAGTCGTGGCTGGCCACATTGTTTTTTCAAGAACATGCTATGATGGTTTTGTTTGTGCTGTTCGTGCAGGAAGTTCTGGGCATCATGCACAGGCTGATCACTTGGCAAGCTTATTGCCCCAAAGTGACCATCACACGTTGCCACCAAAAGTAGATGACGACTGGACCCAGGCCCCCCAGGATTCCAACTCCCAACAACCTTACTCCCAAACTTTGATCGCCACTGATGGGACTTTGACCAGGTTGGCCGTACCTGCGGATGAAGAGGACCCAGCTGAGGTACTGACCTGCACAAGCTGCAACTGTGCCACAATGCCGGCCAATGGTCATGGCAAAGCAACCGGTGCAAGTCCTTGCTTTGATCGACAGACCCCCTCATTGCTGGCATTCTGTGCAGGTGAAACGAGCGGGTGCGCGTCGCAGCAAGAATGCTCATGCATTCAGCCTGACCAAGTTCCCAGAGGTGCCGTTTTTGCCAGAAGGAGGGCCAATTGATAAAATATCCCCCCCTGTAAGCGATGAGCTCCCGAGTCCAGGGAAGTACCGAGTAGTGGTGACGGCCGACTGTGGGATCTACGGCCGGTGGCAGGTCCTGGTACGCCCGCCTGGTGCAAGACTAACAAATTAGAACTCGCGGCTGTCTGGACATGTTTGGCGCCAAGATCTTACTGACGCGTGCTGCAAGCCCTCCGCAGGTGCATTACTACTGGTATCGGCGGCTGAAAGTAGACTTTCCCGACAGTGCCATGGGGGGGTACACACGCATTCTGCATTGCCCAGATGCCGATGACATCATGCACCTCGTGCCCACAATCAGGGTGCAACAGCTCCCTGCTGGGATTGACAGGGGATATGGGCCTATGCACCGGCCGTGGGCATTCACGCAGTGGCTGGCTCGCATGCATGTGCCAGAGCAGTTCATCCTGATGACTGAGCCTGACCACATCTTATTCTCACCCCCGCCCCTGCTGGCAACACCCACAAGGCCTGCTGCCTTTCCATTTGTCTATGTCGACTGCAAAGCAAATAAGTGGCGGCCGCATTGCGAGGATGTCCGATTCAATCCAAACAAGGTACCTGTGGAATCGATCTACCCGGTGCGCTGCTGCCTCGATGTGCCCGCGTTCCGGTGTGTGTCTGTATGCTCTTTGGTCGCTCCCTGAAGAGTATGAGCTGGTTGGTAGCAACATTGCACCCTGGCGACCTGCCACCCTTGTTGCTCTGGCACATAGCTGAAATGCGGCGTTGTCTCCCTGGTGATGTCTATCCCCTCTAGGGCATTTTGCAGACAGTGTGTCTCCCCTGTACTGTGCAGCCTTCATTCGTCGGCGGCAAGCGTTTACAGCGGCCACATGGTCAGCCTTGCTGTAAACACTGCCCACGGCCTGGGTCTGTACCGATCAGGCTAGCGATGGACCGGTGAGTGCAAGCAGCGCGAGTGGCATCAGTGAACGGTTGTATGGGATGATGCATAGGCAAGCCTAGGTGGGCAACGCTTCATGCCACCATGGTCACAGTCTGTATCTGGCAGGACTCACGCTGGAACCAACACACGCTGGAACCAACACATGTGCACAGGCATGCTCATAGGTTGCAGTTGCTGCAGATTGGCAATGCACCAACGATGATCAGCACGGAGATGTTGACTGAGATGCTGCCCCGCTGGGACCGCACGGTGCGGGCCATCCATGCTGATCCAGCAGCAGACGAGGCGCTCGGCTGGGCGCAGGAGATGTTTGCGTTCACTCTGGCCCTCGCCAACGCCCCTGCCGGGCCGCCAGAGGTGCTCTTGAACCAGTTCTTCATGGCACAGCCTCCATTTGATCAGGTCCTGAGGATTGACTTGTGCCTGGTATGTCTTCCGTCTTTGTATGAAACAGGTTGTGTGTGAAACAGGTGGCGCTAGCCAGGAGTGTGGCATACATGCAGTGGTGCACCCATACAGTCCCTTTGAACAACGTATAAAACATGAGCTAGAACACAATATGCGGCTTGTAGTGTTGCTGTGTTTATGTTCTGAGCCATCTGTGCTGTGGTCCCTTGAAAGCAAAAGAGCATGGCATGCGCTCAGCAGGCTCGCGTACATGCATGCCTTGAGTTTCGTTTACGAGCATGCTCGAGCACGAACCTGCAACATCGTGTCTGCAAGAAGCCGCCATGGTGTCAGACAGGGGTATGCTTGTGTGACCAGCTATTCCAGGCTGTCCGTGTGAACATACGTGCTCGTCACAGAAACTGCAAGACCTCCATGAGCGACCTTCTGGCGGTGGCTGGGCAACAAGCTCACCCGGAAAAAAGCTTGTCTGAGATCGGTGGTGTTCAGTACTGCTGTCTGCATCAAGCTGCCGGCATAGGTATATTTGTTGCGTCAAGTGTTGCACATGCCATCGTGCCACAGTCAGTGTACTTGTCGTCTGACTGTGAGTTGCCCAGCAATCGCACCAAGAGGCAGGAAGCCGTAACAAATATCTTGCTCCTTTTGATTCAGGTGTCGCTGCAGTCCGGTGCATCTTGCCGTGTTTACCTCGCGAAAATATTAGTGTGGCCAGGCCACAAGGCAGCTTTGCATGTTGCCTGCATACCTCGTGCATGACATGTTAGAAAGCTTGTGCCGCCCCAGGTGAAGCTTCATAGGCAGATCAAAGTTATGTCAGGGTGACAATGAGTCGGGGTCTGCTGCAACTGGCTTTGCTGTGCTGCAGGCGCACAAGAGGAAGCCATGTACGTTGACGGATGAGCAGAGGTTTGTGAACAGGACCATCCTGCATTACACCTATGGGCAAGACTATGATGAGAATGGGCGGACGACGTATGGCAAAGTCGGACCATGGCACTGGGATAAACGGGACTACGCTGGGTCATACCCACAGTTGCCAATTCCGCCACCACCTCATGGATCACCAGAAGCAGTGGTAGAGCTGGTTGAGCACATCAGCCGTGCTGGTATGAGCCTGGAGTATTGGCCTTGGTGGAAGGCAAATATGGCTACCCATAGATGATATGATGATATGGAAGAGAACGCAGAATGACGCTGCCATCGTTATAGAGTGGCTGTTTACTTAGATTTGCACCCAGCATGAATGATGTGATGAGATCTATGCAAAAATGAATGAAGATTGATTGAAGCAAAAGTATTACTTATCAGCCTGCGGTATTGGCTGTCTCTCTGGCTGGTGCCATTGTCACTGCATTGCCACTCACAATTGCACAGAGTCCTGGTTCCTGCCCCTGTGTTGGGCGACCCTGCTGCTTGTGTATGTTTGTTTTGTTTTGTTTTGTTCCGTGCTTTATGCCCTCGGCGCTGCTGGGGGCTTGATCCATCACAGTGCACTGCAGTGCAACACAATTGCGCACGAAATCCTGGCACGCCTGTCATGCATGTAGCAGGGCAAGCCAATTGCAGAAGTGGGCCGGCTTGTTTAGCTCCACCAATAGTGGGTGACGATTCAGAAGAACAGTTTGATTTTCTATGTTCTCAGTTCACGGATGTTTCACCGCGCAAGTCCGGCAGAGATGGACAGCTTGCGCGCGCGGGGTTGCGTTTTCATTGACGCTCGGTAGTGCCAAGGTGCCTAGTCAGAAAACATGCGCATGGTTGTCTGTTTGTGAACTGAGTCTCGATTGAGTGTGTAAACACAGCTTGGAGGCTGGGAGGGGATATCGTCTGCACAGCTTCGGTCTCTCGCATGGAGAGCTGCTGGACACGCTTGCACGCACATCTGCTCGCATGCAGATCCGATGCATCATTCGACACCTAATTAGGCTTCAGTGGCAAACATCCGTTTCTTGTGGGCCGCTGAGATCAGGATTTGCCTGCACAAGCAGCAGTTGGAAACCGTTGATGCGGATTTGCTGGCCAATTGCGTCTGCAGCAGGATCAGAGTAATTGAGCATGCCAGGTAGGCTTGTCTGCCTTGGTGTGTGTGCTGCTGATCGCATGCGTCGGCGAACATGGCCAAACCATGCCTCCAAATCTGGTGTTCCTACGGGTGTGCAGAGCACAAAGCCGCAAAGTTGCCACCTTTGGACCGAAGGAGCAGTCAGAACAAGGTTAGTGGCTCCCATAATATTGGGCAAGGTGGGGTAGAAGAAAGGACGAGGCACCATGCTCTCCCACCACAGCTGCCTCCTATGTCAACTGGCACCCCAAGGACCCCCCCAAACAAGCGCAGCTCACCCATTCTCGGTTTTGACAGTGGCCAGCCTCGCGATGTCCGTACAGCTGCAGGCAAGAGCCCCATCAGGGCCTCGTCACCCAAGAGATTGCAAGTGCCTTCGCACCATGAGCCTCCAAACTTTCGCATCGGAATGCTTGAGGCAGACTACGAGGGAGAGATCATTAATTCACTGGACGTAGTGGACTACTATGCCTCATATGGCCACACAGCAAACATTCAGCTCTTTCACTTGGTGGCTGATGACCCATCCGGGCATCCGTATGACTTGCGGGTGTGTGTCTACCTGAGAAAGTTTGCACCTGCATGCCTGTCTGCCTGTATGAAACCTTTCAACAGTCATTAATTTGACGTGGAAATGGCAATGCATGGCCATATCAGTATGGGCATTGGGGGGGTGCTAGCTGACTGGGACACAGTATTGTGGATGTTCCAACCGTGAGTGCCGCATTCCTCGATTTGCTAAATCGCAAGGTGTTTAGCGATCCAAGAGCAAAGAATCATCCATTGGGGTGCAGGTTGTGCCTCGTGCAACTGTGCCACCGGAGTACTTCACAATGTCTGCAGCAGGAGTTACACACATCAAGACAGTTGACGAAACCGGCCACACCATCGACCCGCCCCACTCAGACTTCCTGCCACTCAGTACCTGGCTGCGCGAGCTGTCTGCATACAACATGATGCGGCAGCTGCCGCTGTTCAGAACCTATCTGCCGCGCAAGATGCTGCGCATCTGGCGGAACGCCACACATGCGCGCGTGTTTGGCAGGGTTCGAACAGCCATGCAGGAGCGGCTGTTCTATGCCAAGCCAGCGTTTGTCACACTGCTCATGGACGCAACTCGGCTGCTGCACGCTGCGCTCTCATGCCCACTGATGCCATTCACTGGCCCAAAAATGGTATGAACACCCCTCTGCCAAAATCGAACCCCCTGACCGCCGTGTGCTGTACACATCACTGTCCCCGTTTTTGTCCGGCAGGCTCCAGCATTCATGAGCTGTCTAAGATGGCTCCGTGTAATGTGTGCCTGCGTTCAGCAGGAGCACATGGGGCAGTCCATCGCGGGGCGGAACACAGATGTTGCAGGGATGCACCCCGTGATACGACCATGACCTCCTCAGCTGCAGCGCTTCTTCTTGGCTGCTTCAGCTCCTTCTACAAGCCCCTCCCAGGGTTGACCCTGGGGAGTGTTTTTGTGCAGGAGTGGCGTAGGAAAGGCGATGGCAAGTGGGAGTACGTTCAGTCCACAGGTGCAGGAGACCTGAAGGCCTCGGTTGCGGACTACGTGAAGCAGCAGGAGGTGCACACGCAGTCTGTGGTGCGGCAGCGGCACAGTGTTGCAGTGCGGCAGGTGTGCGCGCTTTTTGCGCGTGTCAGCGATGACGTGACGAGCCACAGCCGCTACCTCGGCGACATCGTGGCAGGATTCAAGGCAGACCCGTCCGCTGGAGCCACAAAGGTGCCTCACCGCCACCCTACTGCTGGCCACAAACAGTGGAATGCAGCGGCTTGCGTGCAGCGTTGTGACGATCTGGCAACCTTGGCTTCCGTTGTTCTGGCTCTGCATTGATCACAACTGCAGCAGACGGAGTAGCGTGTGTCTGAGTTTTACATGTCTCATGCGTGTGGGCGTGCAGAGTGATGTTGCAAGCGAGTGCTTTGTTTATGGTGACCGTTGCCAAACCACGGTGTGCACATGCGTTTCATGTTCTGGGACACGCCGTTTCAGTATATTCGCGAACACCGTACGCTCAGGATGGACATATGGGCCCCATGCGATCGGATGCTGGCCATTCACGCCCGTGCCTGTGCTGCCTGCCCCGTCCTGCTTGCAACGTTTATGCGATCTGCATGGTGGAGGGCGAGGTACGGGTGCTGTGTGATGGTGCACCTCTCACTCTGCTGCACTTCCTCAAAGGTGGGTAGACTGGGTGCTGTGGCCGAGGCCCGTTTGCTTTTGGCGTGATGCTGGATGTTTTTGTTTTTCTTTTTAGACTCGATACTGAGCTGGTCTGCAGGGGCTGTCCGCACCGCGGGTGCAGCTGGAGCGGCTGGAGCGTGCGAAGCAGCACCGCTCTGCCGCGCAGATGCAGGCGCACCTGCCGCGGCTGGCGCGGCTGTTGGACTACCTCTGCGTCTGCATGGCCGTGTCGGCGCTGGACGAGGGCCTTGCGGACCTGCGGGCGCTGCTGTCCGCCACCGGCGTGCTGACCTGCCGCGTGTCGTTCCACGAGAACAGCAAGGGCCTCCTGGTGGAGCCGGCAGAGGCGGCAGTCGCGCTTGCAGTTACCAAGCAGGTGCGGTGATGACTGCATGCGCGCATGCGAACCATGCAGAACGTTGGTGCACGATTCTTGAATGTTGCTACAGGCGTGCTATGTTGTTCCGGGGCGATGCAGGGGACGTAGTGTCACTGATGCATGTGGTTGCGGGTTGTAAATTCAATTCAAGCTGTCATGAACCATTGCAGCTGCACATGAACGCACGGCCACTTCTGTTGCCTTTCCAGCAAAGAGATGTGATGGTCAGGCCGCGTGCTACGGCGTGATGCAGCGGCAGCTCTGGGTCACAGGCCCGCAGTTGGATTGACGTCGGCCAGATGGTTGGTGTCTAATGGGGGCCACTGTATGTGAGGCTTGGAGACGAGTTTTCCATCGGCTGTGCACAGGTATCAGAGGGCTTTTTCTTGCCCATCAAAACGCTCGAGCGCCTGCCCATGCCAGCAGTGCCGGGCAGACCCACCAGCCCCCGCTCTGCCGCTGTGGCAGCCAAGTCTGCGCGCCCGGGTGCCGCGGCCGCCTCCACCCCGCCGGCGACGATTCCCCCACCTCCGGGTGCCCCAACCGCAACCGCCACCGCTGCGGCAGTCGCGCCGGTGGCAGCAACGTCGGCGCACGTCAGCATTACCTCGGTGATCGTTGCAACCAGGACAATCGGCCAGAGCCGCGCTGCGTGCGACGTGGCGGTGTCCTCCTCCTTTCGCACGCTGTTCTCGTGCAGCTCCGAGCTGGACCCGCTGTGGCCGATCTTCTCCTTTGCGCACTCGTGGTCGCCACAGCAGTACAAGGATGGCAGCCGTAGCGTCGCACAGTTCCGGGCTGACATGATGCTCCTGCGGTGCGCTGCCTGTGGCGTCGCTGCTGTTCAACGCACAGTTTGCTGTCGTCACGTGCCGGATACCCCTGAGTCTATGGCCATTTGGCTAGTGCAAGAGCTGTCTAGCACCATCCTCGTTCTGATCTCTGCAGACCTACTGTGTGCTGCATGAATCACATGTGTGTGCGAAAGGAGCTTAGACATGCTGGGAGCTGGCCGGGCAGCACCCACATGCATGCACACTGAATCATGCAAGCTTGAGGCGGATTTTAAGAATGCGAGCCCAGCAACGGTTTGGGCGGTGTGGTGCACCATCTATGTTGCGGTAGGGAGGGCCTTGAACGTTGACTGAAAATTAGCTTTGGCCCCGGAAGCCAGGTTTCAGTTCAATAGTGAATGTCTTCTGCAGCCCATGCCGCACCGGCTGACTTCATTTGCACTCGCCAGATGCAAGCCATGCTGAGCCAGCGGCATCAGTGGCACAGCGCAGCTCTGGTGGAACAGCAGTGCGGCACTGTGCTCTTGGAGCAGGAGTGAGTTTGAATAACAGGTTCCCGTCGCTGCAGAGAATGGATGAATGTGGTGGACGGCATGTGCACCGGCAAGCGCGTGGGGCTGCTGTGGATGGACACGAGCGGCCTCCAGGAGCTGCTGCGCAGCACACTGCAACGCGCGCTGGGTGTGCTTTGCATGGTGCTGGAGGTCGCGTCGCATGAGCGCCTCATCGGATCGCTCGCCTCGCTGCAGGACCTCGTGCGCAGCCTCAGCTCGCAGCCTGTCTCGCTGGCGGAGTTTTCGGCATTCCTGCGCACACTGAGCCAGGCGCAGGAGGGCGGCGGCGGTGTCACGACCGAAGTAGAGACCGTCCAGGTAAGGCCTCGTGCATCGTGTATGGCCTGTGTGCATGAGCAGTCGGCGGTGGTGGGGCTGTGGATGTATGTTGTCTGATGCCTGTCAGCCCGCTGTATCAGATTGAGAAACGTTACAGAGGTCTGCACCACAACGTGGTGGAACACAGAGGCAGGCAAGCATGGCGATGCATTAGACACATGAAGCATGCCCGTTGTATCAGACTGTGATCCTCATGCCATCCAGAGCATTGGGGCAG
>JALKAD010000089.1:107988-119741 GCA_024500015.1 Ulva compressa | reverse complement strand
AAGGTGGGTAGACTGGGTGCTGTGGCCGAGGCCTGTTTGCTTTTGGCGTGATGCTGGATGTTTTTGTTTTTCTTTTTAGACTCGATACTGAGCTGGTCTGCAGGGGCTGTCCGCACCGCGGGTGCAGCTGGAGCGGCTGGAGCGTGCGAAGCAGCACCGCTCTGCCGCGCAGATGCAGGCGCACCTGCCGCGGCTGGCGCGGCTGCTGGACTACCTCTGCGTCTGCATGGCCGTGTCGGCGCTGGACGAGGGCCTTGCGGACCTGCGGGCGCTGCTGTCCGCCACCGGCGTGCTCACCTGCCGCGTGTCGTTCCACGAGAACAGCAAGGGCCTCCTGGTGGAGCCGGCAGAGGCGGCAGTCGCGCTTGCGGTTACCAAGCAGGTGCGGTGATGACTGTATGCGCACATGCGAACCATGCAGAACGTTTGTGCACAATTCTTGCATGTTGCTACAGGCGTGCTATATTGTTCCGGGGCGATGCAGGGGACGTAGTGTCACTGATGCATGTGGTTGCGGGTTGTAAATTCAATTCAAGCTGTCATGAACCATTGCAGCTGCACATGAATGCACGGCCACTTCTGTTGCCTTTCCAGCAAAGAGATGTGATGGTCAGGCCGCGTGCGACGGCGTGATGCAGCGGCAGCTCTGGGTCACAGGCCCGCAGTTGGATTGACGTCGGCCAGATGGTTGGTGTCTAATGGGGGCCACTGTATGTGAGGCTTGGAGATGAGTTTTCCATCGGCTGTGCACAGGTGTCAGAGGGCTTTTTCTTGCCCATCAAAACGCTCGAGCGCCTGCCCATGCCAGCAGTGCCGGGCAGACCCACCAGCCCCCGCTCTGCCGCTGTGGCAGCCAAGTCTGCGCGCCCGGGTGCCGCGGCCGCCTCCACCCCGCCGGCGACGATTCCCCCACCTCCGGGTGCCCCAACCGCAACCGCCACCGCTGCGGCAGTCGCGCCGGTGGCAGCAACGTCGGCGCACGTCAGCATTACCTCGGTGATCGTTGCAACCAGGACAATCGGCCAGAGCCGCGCTGCGTGCGACGTGGCGGTGTCCTCCTCCTTTCGCACGCTGTTCTCGTGCAGCTCCGAGCTGGACCCGCTGTGGCCGATCTTCTCCTTTGCGCACTCGTGGTCGCCACAGCAGTACAAGGATGGCAGCCGTAGCGTCGCACAGTTCCGGGCTGATATGATGCTCCTGCGGTGCGCTGCCTGTGGCGTCGCTGCTGTTCAACGCACAGTTTGCTGTCGTCACGTGCCGGATACCCCTGAGTCTATGGCCATTTGGCTAGTGCAAGAGCTGTCTAGCACCATCCTCGTTCTGATCTCTGCAGACCTACTGTGTGCTGCATGAATCACATGTGTGTGCGAAAGGAGCTTAGACATGCTGGGAGCTGGCCGGGCAGCACCCACATGCATGCACACTGAATCATGCAAGCTTGAGGCGGATTTTAAGAATGCGAGCCCAGCAACGGTTTGGGCGGTGTGGTGCGCCATCTATGTTGCGGTAGGGAGGGCCTTGAACGTTGACTGAAAATTAGCTTTGGCCCCGGAAGCCAGGTTTCAGTTCAATAGTGAATGTCTTCTGCAGCCCATGCCGCACCGGCTGACTTCATTTGCACTCGCCAGATGCAAGCCATGCTGAGCCAGCGGCATCAGTGGTACAGCGCAGCTCTGGTGGAACAGCAGTGCGGCACTGTGCTCTTGGAGCAGGAGTGAGTTTGAATAACAGGTTCCCGTCGCTGCAGAGAATGGATGAATGTGGTGGACGGCATGTGCACCGGCAAGCGCGTGGGGCTGCTGTGGATGGACACGAGCGGCCTCCAGGAGCTCCTGCGCAGGACACTGCAACGCGCGCTGGGTGTGCTTTGCATGGTGCTGGAGGTTGCGTCGCACGAGCGCCTCATCGGATCGCTCGCCTCGCTGCAGGACCTCGTGCGCAGCCTCAGCTCGCAGCCGGTTTCGCTGGCGGAGTTTTCGACATTCCTGCGCACACTGAGCCAGGTACAGGAAGGCGGTGGCTGTGTCACGGCCGAAGTAGAGACCGTCCAGGTGCAGCCTCTTGCATGGTACATGGCATGTGTGCATGAGCAGTGGATGGTGGTAGGGCTGTGGATGTATGTTGTCTGATGCCTTTCAGCCCGCTGTATCAGATTGAGAAACGTTGCAGAGGTCTGCGCCACAAAGTGGTAGAACAGAGGCAAGCAAGCATGGCGACCCGCTGTATCAGATTGTGATCCTCATGCCATCCAGAACATTGGGGTAGGTGCTGTAGTGCGTGCAGCCAGATGCCTTTCAGGGCTGCTGACTGGTTGGCGCTTATCATGGGCGGAGTCCGCTTGTGCGTGCATAGGTTTTGCATGCATACATGCAGGCTCTGGCTGGGGTGGTGTTCGTACAGGAGATGCTGTGTGTGGGCTTGCGCATGTGACGTCATTTGACGTCATTAGATACCTGCCGTTTGCTCTGCCACATTGTCGAGCTCGTTACTGCAACCAAGGTTTTTTTTTAGTTATTGTGTTTGTGGTGCAGGAGATGTACGCCATGCTGAGCGAGTACGGCGGCAAGATGCGCCCCGACGACGAGGTGCTCTTCAGCGACATGCAGGAGGGCGTCAAGGCGTACGGCGCGGCGCTGACAGAAGCGCAGGAGTTTGCGGGGGCGCAGCGCGAGGGGCACGTCGAGGGTCTCGCCTCTGCTGCGGCCGCACTGGTGGACTCGGCGCGCAACGTGTCCGTGGACTGTGCCGCTGGCCGATACGATGATGCTGCCGCAGAGCCCGCAGCCATGCAGGCGCAGCTGCTGCGGCTGGAGCAGCAGGTGTGCTCTGCCACCTGCAGAGCCTGTAAGTGTGTTACAGGGCGTTGCTATGCGCTAGTCATGCCAGTAGCACATCTTGCCTCACAACTCAGCAACCGGGCGGACTCTGCCCGCCGCGGCTGCCTTTCAAGATACACCAGTCGGGATGTGCAAGCCCATCCTGAACAACAGCGCGGTGCCTCCTGTATGTGTGTTTGTGGGCCGTGCATATGGGGCTGTGCATGCTGCGGTGTCTGTGGAGCAGCTCTTGGCTGGAGGCCATGCTGTGCTCGGGCGGGTCAGTCGGCTGCATGCTGCAGTACTCAGGTCATGCCTGTGGGCTGGAAGTGGTTGTAGCCACTGCTGAGGCTGCTCTGTTGCTGCGATGCAACACAGAGGCCAAAATGGTCGCTGTTGCCTGCTTCGTGCCAATTCATGGTGAACGTTGGCGAGGCCTTTTCTGCTTGCGGCCAGGATGTCTGCCTCAGAAATGCGCTGCTTGCGATGGTGGTTGTCAACGTGATGTCGCCATGCAGTTCACGGACGTGGCACGCAATCGGGATGAACTGCTCGAATGTGCGAAGCTCCTGGAGGTTCCAAGTCCAGATTTCTCGACTCTTGATGCTGCCGGGAAGGACCTCGCCATGCACAAGAACAAGTGGGACCTCCTCGCGACTTTCCAGAGCAACCAGGAGTCCTGGATGACGTGCCCGGTGCGGCGGCCCATGCCCACACTGTCTCTAGGGTCAAATCGGTCCCGCTTGTCGGAGGTGTCAATGTCATCATGGATACGGCAATGCAATCATACATACAGTACATGCATACTTTCAACGCGCTGGCCGGCCATGCAAAGGTCTGTTGGCAAGGAGCAGGCTCATTCCGATGCTCACTTTTTGTGGTGCTGCCCGCTGCGCTGGTTAAGCTTTACAGGGGGGCTCTGTTTCATGGCGGTAACCATTTCCAGAGGAATTTTAGCTGAGTTCCATAGAGATCGGCTGGTTGATCGCATTGAGACGGTGTGTAGGTGAGCGACCTTGAACCCAATGACATCCAGGCGGCAGTGGATGAGGCGAACCGTCAGAACTACAAAATGTTGAAGACTCGGTCGAATGACAGTGTGGTACAGGCGCTGAAATCTGAGCTGGACAACTTCAAAGAGCAACTGCCCTTGCTGCAAGAGGTGTGCCTGCCGGATTCAGCCATGCCCAAGATTGCAGCGATTCTGGCCGTTCGATGACAGCAAGTGCTTGACGGCTGACAACCAATTGTGGTTGCACTCACGCCTGTTCTGCGTACAATGTGGAGCTTAACATCAGCGCTGTGCCTGTACAGCTTGCCAATCCAGCGCTCAAGGACAGGCACTGGGAGAAGATCTTTTCCATTGTGGAGCAAGAGTATGAGGCTGGAACGCCCGTGCATGTCCGCCAGCTACTTGAGTATGGTGTGCTAGCTAAGCTAGAGGACATCCAGACTGTCGCTACGACCGCCTCGAAAGAGTACTCGATGCTGAAAATGCTGGAGAAGATGGAAACGGTGCGATCCGACGCACAGCTCGTCCGCCCAATTTCCTTCCAAGCTGCGTGGCAGGTTGTTTGCGTTAGTCTTTTTCTCAATCCCTAGTTTCCAGTCTGTGTACAGTACTGGTCACATGATTGTGCTTTCCTGGCACAAATTCTCATCTCGCTTGCCTGAGGAACAGAATAGCATGTGCTAGCAGAATGTGATGGTGTGTGATTCCATTTGGAATGGGCCTGCGAACTGTCACCCGCCTGCAATGCAAGAATGTTCTTGTGCTTGAGCAGACAGCGTACAGACCAACTCTGCTTGAGGTGTGTAGGGCATTGGACTGAAATGCCCGAGACGCAGGGTCTTTTTGTCTCTTAATTAGCTGTGGTGCGTTGCAGGAATGGGAGGGCGTGGAGCTGAAGACAACTCCGTACAAAGACTCTGGCACGTGCATCGTTGGCGGTATCGACGATGTGCAGGCTATCCTTGACGACCAGATTGTCAAGATCCAAGCTATCAGTGCCTCGCCCTTTGTGGCTCCATTCAGAGAACGTGCTTCTGGTCATGAAGCAACTCTGCAGACACTGCAGGTGCAGTCCAACCTATCCCAGTCACGCATGGCAACAGATCAGCTGTGCATGACACCCACGATGTGCTCTAGCCAAAATGCGCAAACCGCAGACATCCAGTTGGGTTTGGGGAGTTTTTTGCCATGGTTTGGGAGTGGGGCTATGATTGACAAAGACTGTTGTGGCAACTGTTGTGTCTCTCAATCCAGAGCAGAGGGTGTGCGGATTTGTTTCAAGCTCTAGTCTCTCAAGACTGGTGGGTGTACAGCATCGTGTGGTACAGGACCTTTTGGATGCTTGGCTGGCATGCCAAGCAACCTGGCTCTACCTGGAGCCCATCTTTTCATCAGCCGATATCGTGAAACAGATGCCAGAGGAGGGCGAAAAGTTTGCATCAGTTGATGCCTCCTGGCGAGAGGTCATGGCTCGCGCAGTGGAGGCACCAGCAGCACTGCCTCTTGGCCGTGACGACACCGCCCTCAACTCCCTGCGGGAGTGCAACGGCCTTCTTGATGAGATCCAAAAGGGCCTGGCGGCATACCTGGAAAAGAAGCGCCTCTTCTTCCCAAGGTGCGAGAGTGACACGTTCTGCGACCTACAGTCTGCCCATGCGGTATCCATCCCAGCGCCTCCGCATCTGGCCGGTGCACATCTGTGACAAGCTTCTGAGAAGGTTCGGTGTCTCCAAGCTTCTGAGAAGGCACGGCAAGCATGAGCAGTACTCCGTCTGGATCCCTGGAGGTCGTCTGCAAACGACAGGCGAACATTCAGCCTGAGGCGTTTGTGGGTACAGGTTCTTCTTCTTGTCGAACGATGAGATGCTGGAGATCCTCAGCGAGACGAAGGACCCGACGCGGGTGCAGCCGCACCTGAAGAAGTGCTTTGAGGGCGTGGACAGCCTCACCTTCACAGACGCTCTCGCGATCACGCACCTCACGTCTGTGGAGGGCGAGAGCGTGCCGCTGGCGGCGCCGGTGGACACCGCGCGCGCTCGCGGTGCCGTGGAGCGGTGGCTGCTCGAGGCCGAGGCCGCGATGTTTGCAGCCGTGCACGCCGCGACGGCGGCGGGGGTGGCAGACTATGCGGTGCGGCCGCGGGACGAGTGGGTGCTGCGCTGGCCGGGCATGGTGGTGCTCGCCGTGGCGTCGGTGTTCTGGACGGAGGGCGCGACGGCCGCGCTGTGTGCTGCGGGTGGTGGGGACGGTGGGGCCGTGAAGGGCTTTGAGGAGGCGTGCACGTGCGCCCCTGCATCTACATGCCTGCGCTGCTTGCCAATTACCTTGTGGGTAGTGCAAATGCAAATGTCTCCAGCGGATCTGTGTGCGATGCACGGCCGTGTGCGGCAGAGTTCGTTGTGTCAGAATGCATGCTATGCGAAGCATTGTCATTGCCGCAAGCAGCGACAACTGCCATAAGACAGTGCTGCACATGTTGGCCTGTGCTCACGCGCCCATCGCCGGGGTCAGGCGGAGGCTGCGGGCGTGCGTGGCCCAGCGTCAGTCAGGTGGCGATGTGCAGGCGAGACCTGCTGAAGATTGTGGACCTCGTGCGCGGAGAGCTGACCAAGCTGCAGCGTGCGACGCTGGGAGCGCTGGTGGTGATGGACGTGCACGCACGCGACGTCGTCGCCGCCCTCGCTGCCGGGAATGTGTCCTCGCAGAGCGACTTTGACTGGCAGGCGCAGCTGCGCAGCTACTGGGTGGAGGACCCCGCGGGCGAGAAGGGCAACACCATCATGATGCACATGATGTCCGCCGAGCTCGAGTTTGGGTGCGCTGCCACACCTTGACCAGGAAACCTTCCTTCATCCAGGGGGTGAGGAGACTTTCACTCCAGTTCATCCAGGGAGTGCAAGGAATTGACGGAAGGGCACCACCAGGCGTGGAGCCTGCGGCTTAATTTGACTCAACACGGGAATCAACCCGTGCATGTTGGTGCCCAGCACCCCCGACTGTGGAGGGAGCGGGGTGCACTGCTTGTGTGCATCGCTGCTGGGGTCGCAGCAGTTCCTGTGCAAATCATAGGGCAGCACCCCGTTGTAGTAACCAATCCGTAACCCCGCAGTAATTGTCACAGCTCGTTGAACTGACTGTCGTTTCCGCTGGAGGCATCGCAGCAGGGCATCTTCTGCTCTGCAGCTACCATCTGCACCCGCTGCAAGCCGGTACATGTACCGGCCTGCAGCAGTGGTCAGCTGAATCCATAGTCTTTTATGCACCAGGTGAGAGCAAGTGAGGAGCAGGATGTTATCAAGCTGGGAGCTGGATGCAGGTATGAGTACTTGGGCAACAGCAGCAGGCTGGTGATCACGCCTCTGACGGACCGCTGCTACCGTACTCTCACCGGGGCCATCCACCTCACGCTCGGGGGTGCGCCGGAGGGCCCTGCTGGCACAGGGAAGACAGAGACGACGAAGGACCTCGCGAAGGCCCTCGCTCGGCAGTGCGTCGTGTTCAACTGCTCCGACTCGCTTGACTACATCGCCATGGGCAAGTTCTTCAAAGGCCTGGCTGCAAGCGGGGCGTGGGCGTGCTTTGATGAGTTCAACCGCATTGATCTTGAGGTCAGATCCTGCTTCGTCAACCATCCCAAGGCTGTCACGTTGTGTGTGCACCTGTTGATCTCACGGATCCATTGTCCTTGCACATCCAACATGGAGCAGCTTCGGACGGGTTTGACCCTTCGGTGATTTCGTTGCACACAGGCTTGCACAGCACATTTGGGATGCCAGGTGGCAGAAAGCGCGGAGTCGTGGCATGGCATCACCTTTACTGGGCTTGCAGGTCTGGTCTGCAGGTTTTGTTTCAGTTTGCGTACGGCATTCGGCCGTGGTGAATGTGTTTGTTGCATTGCCATGAATCGTACCTGTGTTTTCCACCACCTTGTGGAGCATACCTCTGTAACGTATCTCACTTGCAGGTCTTGTCAGTGGTCGCTCAGCAGGTGCTGGACATCCAGCGTGCAGTTGGTGCAAAGCTGCGGCGGTTTACTTTTGAGGGCACAGAGATGCAGCTCAAGTGGTCTGCATGGTGCTCCATTACCATGAACCCGGGTTACGCAGGGCGCTCAGAGCTGCCAGACAACCTGAAGGCGCTCTTCCGGACCGTTGCCATGATGGTTCCCGACTACGCAATGATTTCTGAGATCATCCTGTTCTCATTCGGCTACCTGCAGGCACGAGAGTGTGCCAAGAAGATAGTACAGTGTTACAAGCTCTGTTCTGAGCAGCTCTCGAGTCAGGATCACTACGATTACGGTACGGCTTGTTCACAGGCAGCCTAACTTGCCAATACCATCATCATGGACCACAAAGCATCCTGTATCAACACACTGGGCACATTGCTCTGCTTCAAAATGTTCAACTTTTGTTCTGCCCAATCATCCATTCATACTGCAGCCCCATGAAAATGCAAACTAGGACCTGATAGCAATGAAGAGAGGTGACACGATATGGTGCAGGCATGCGTGCCGTGATGGCGGTGCTGCGGGCCGCCGGCAACCTGAAGCGCCGCTTCCCGGCCGAAGACGAGTTTGTGCTGATGCTGCGCTCCATCATCGACGTCAACCTCTGCAAGTTCCTCGCCGACGACGTGCCCCTCTTCCGCGGCATCGTCGGCGACCTCTTCCTGGGGGTGACGCTGCCCAAGGCCGACTACGCCGTCATGGAGGGCGCGATGACGGCCGCCGCCGCGCAGCTCAACCTGCAGCCGACGCAGTACTGCTTCATGAAGGCGATCCAGCTGTACGAGATGGTGCTCGTGCGGCACGGCCTCATGATCGTCGGCCACCCGTTTGCCGCCAAGACGAGCTCGTACCGCCTGCTCGCAAGTGCGGCGCCCCTCGCTCCTGCATGCCTGCTCCTCCCCTGTGGACCCTATACTTGCAAATTACCGGACCGCCGTATCTGACAATAGCACTCAAAAGTGTCCATCAAAGCTGTGGTATCTGGGAATGCTCAGCCCACAAATCTGAGATCAGGGGTTTGATATTTGGCGGCAGTACGGTATACTCCTGCTTCAGCACCGCTCGAGCGCTCTTGGCAGCCTGTAGCTACATGTAGCGGTAGCCTGCGGTGTGGCATGCATGTCATGTGTGTGGCTGCCTGTACTCAAGCGAGGCTGCGGAGGGGGACGGTGCAGTGCATGTGACGCCGACGCATGGTAATCGATGGCAAGTTTTCAAGTGGATAGCTACACAGGTTTTTTATGGGGGTAGGGCGTGATGGGGGTAGGGCGTGTGCAGATGCGCTGACGCGAATGGCAGAGGCGGGAGAAGAGGGAGCAAACCGTGTGGAGTGCCACGTCATCAACCCCAAGTCTATCACGATGGGACAGCTGTACGGCCAGTTTGACCCGATCTCGCACGAGTGGACTGACGGCATTCTGGCCGTGACATTCCGTGCCTGTGCGAGCAATCCCTCTCCGGACCAGAAGTGGCTGATCTTGGACGGCCCTGTGGACGCCATCTGGATTGAGAACATGAACACGGTGTGCTGGCCCTTTCTATCTTCTGCTCAGCGTCCATCCTCAAGACAGAGGTCATCATCAGGTCAAGCAGTCACAGCTAGAGTCGTGTGCATGCAGGTGCTGGATGACAACAAGAAGCTGTGTCTGAACAGTGGTGAGATCATCCAGATGAGTCCGCAGATGAACATGATCTTTGAGGTGCTTGCTTCTTCTCCATCCCAGCCTTCAGCTGCACAAACGCCTTCCACTACATCTCAGAAGCAGCGATTCGAGCACAGCATCAGCGTTTGTAGCCTTGTCTGCCCAGCTCAGTGTGCATGTGCATGCAACGTGTCTACAATACAGCTGCAGCCCTCTCAGGGCAGGTTGCCACTCTACGATACAGCATCACAGAGGTTGGTCAACATGCAGCGTCCAATGTACAGGTGATGGACCTGGCAGTGGCGTCTCCCGCGACGGTGTCACGCTGTGGCATGGTGTACATGGACGCCGGCCAGGTTGGCTGGCGGCCGCTGACGCTCTCCTGGCTCAACACGCTGCCTCCCGCGCTGCAAGGCGCCCCCGCCGAGCACCTGCTCGCGCTCTTCGACTGGCTCGTGCCCGTAAGCCTGCGGTGGGTGCGCCGTGAAACGGCCGAGGCTTCGCCGACGCTCGACGGCAACCTCGTGACGTCGCTGCAGCGGGTGGTGACCGCTGTGACGGTGCCGCTTGCGGAGGCAGTCGAGGGCGGCCTCGCGCCGCTGGAGGCGGCGCGGCGGTGTGAGGGCGTGTTCCTGTTTGCGCTGGTGTGGAGCATCGGTGCATCGGCGGCGACGGTGAAGGGCCGCACTCAGTTCGACATGTTCCTGCGTGCTGCCGCGGCTGGGGAGCTGCCCGGTGCGCTGCTCATGCTCTCTTCTTGCGTTGGTCTAAGGCATCACTGCACGTGACACGTTCTGTCGTTGAGTGGCTTGTAGTGGCTGCAGAGGGATACCAAACGGCCAGTTGTTGCCACGTCATTGTGGTTCAGTGTTGCAATTATCAGGCCTGATTCGGTCAAGGCAGTGCTGCACCGGGCCATGAGCAAGTCTGCTGGTCGATGCTGGCTCACGAGCTCGCACATCCGTTCCAGAGAGCGTGTGCGAACACCGAATGTGCTATGCGTTCCGCCACACTGACCACCTTGAGTTCTGCAGGGTATGTGGGACCATCTGGGGAGAAGTACAACACCGAGGACGACATCCCACCGGGCCATGTGACCCTCAAGGGCGCAATGCTGCCATCCGACAAGGGTGCTACTGTGTACAGCAGCTTCTTCGATGTGAAAGATGGCAAGTTTAAGCCATGGGAGGCGATCATGGACACAACCGCCATCCCGAAAGATGCAGAGGCATGTCCATCTGCATTCCTGCCCTGATCCGAACTCACTGCCAGTGGCACCTTGGTACAGCCTGTTGCAGTACGAGTTCTGCATGGTCTGGAACGCAGATTCCTGCCCAAAAGTCGGTCCTGTCCTGTTCAAGGCAATCAGATAAGTCCACTGTCCTGACGCTCGTTGTAGCCTAGCCCCAGGCAACCCTTGTTCTGTAGCACAGCAGTTGCTGTGTCGCATGTGCTACTCAACGAGTGCATCAGATGCTCTGTGACTGCCTCTCTGCCCACAGATCGGCAGCATCATCGTCCAGACCACTGACACCGTGCGGTACACATATCTTCTCGACCTGGCAGTCACCAACGGCTACCCCTGCCTCTTTGTCGGCCCGACCGGCACTGGCAAGTCCGTCTACATGCTCAAGTACATCAACGGCGTGCCTCAAACGGCCTTCGCGCCCTCCATCGTCATCGGCTTCTCCGCGCGAACGACAGCCAACATGACGCAGCACATGGTGGACGCCAAGCTGGACCGCCGCCGGAAGGGCGTGTTTGGGCCGGCGGCTGGCAAGCGCGTGATCGTGATGGTTGACGACATGAACATGCCGCAGCCGGAGACGTACGGCGCGCAGCCCCCGATCGAGATCCTCCGGCAGTACATGGACCACGAAGGCTGGTGCGGCTGACCTTTGCACGGAGGCCTGTACCAGAATGCTGTGCTGTGTTTGAATCGGTACCCGCTGCTTGCACTCTCTGAGGTTGTCCACCCACAGTTTCCTGAACATCATCGGGATGTTCTGTACACTACACGCTCGTTGCAAGCATATGCTTGATATTGATATTGATCAATTCGGGCATCATCCAGCCATGGGGCGCACTTCTGTATGTGCGCGTGCCGTTTCAGCGGGATTGCGGTCCAATACGTGCCGGTGCACCAGCGAGACGGATGGACCGAGGCCGCAAGGGCTGTGCCAGCACAGCAGGCCGGTACACTGAGCTCCGTCTGTGCAGGTACGACAGGGCAAACACATTCCGGCGGATGGTGGACTGCCAGTTTGTGGCAG
>JALKAD010000089.1:97829-107888 GCA_024500015.1 Ulva compressa | reverse complement strand
CCATGGGGCTGCCCGGCGGCGGCCGCACGTTCATCACGCCCCGCTTCGCCCGCCACTTCCACCACGTCGGCATCTGCGAGTTTGACAGCGACTCCATGAATCGCATCTTCAGCACCATCCTCGGCCACTTCTTCAGCAAGGCACGCCACCCGCACCAGCACCTGCCACACCACCTGCCCCACCACTTGCCACACCGCCAGGCGCTCCGTTCCTGGCCACCTCGCTGTCATGGCCCGCCCTGTTCTGCATGCCCAATAAAAACACATCTCTCAGCCCGTTGGCAACACCCTGCGAGGCCTTGCTTCAGCTGCAGCGCTCACCGTGCAGGCCGAGTTCCCAGACAACGTGGTCGCGATGAAGACGGACATCATCCTCGCGACCATTGACGTCTACAACACCTCCTCCGAGTCCCTCCTGCCCACGCCCACCAAGTCGCACTACCTCTTCAACCTCCGCGACGTCGCCCGCGTCATCTACGGCCTCACCATGCTCCCCCCCTCCACCCTCCCCGCCGGCCGCGCCGGCGTTACCAAGTACGTGCGCCTCTGGGTGCACGAGACGCTGCGCGTCTTCTACGACCGCCTCACCGACGACGCCGACCGGCAGTGGCTGCTGACGTACCTGAAGGACGTGACACGGGACCGCCTCGGCACCGACTTTGACGAGGCCTTCCGCCACCTGCTGCCGACGGCGCACGCGCAGGCCGGCCTCGAGGAGCTGCGCAGCGTCTTCTTCACAGACTTCATGGACGAGGCCGCGGAGGAGCCCGACCAGCGCACGTATGACGAGGCCCAGGTGCGGCCAACTCCTGCCTATGCCTGCCTCTGCTACACGGGCTCTGCGTTCCAGATACTGGACGTAGCGGTTCTGCTGTTCGGGGCACCGACTGTAGCGCTAGTGCGGCCCGGCCTGAAGTATGGTCATGCCGCATGACTCATGCGTGGTGCTTGTGCTGCAGCTGGGGCGACGTAGATAGTCTGTGCACCAGACCAGACGCTGTGTGTTGCGGGGCAGTGCCCGCTGCCTGCGTTTTGGTGGATCACGCATGTGCTCTTGGCATACTGTTTGCCACAGCCGCAGCCCACAGTCGGCCAGGGTACCCAGATCAGTCTACCCGGAGTCAATCGCAGGTTACTGTGTAAGCATTGCTATCTGTCACAGCGAGATCGAGTGCAGCATTGGCGGTGCCGAGAAACTCAAGCACGCCGGACAACGTTGTAGACATTGAGACGCTGCCATGCAAGCGCTTGCGGCACACTGCTGTGTGGCAGCTGTGGTGCGAGGGTGCTGCAGCATGCCGTGCTCCGTTGACGGATATATCCAGACGTGCGCTTGTGGGTTCAGGATGCGGGGGCGGTGGTGGCGCGGGTGGAGGACCTCCTCGCGGACCACAACGCAAACACCCGGCGGCCGATGAACCTGGCCGTCTTCCTCTACGCCGCGGAGCACGTAGCGCGCGCGGCGCGCATCCTGCGGCAGCCGGGCGCGCACCTCCTCGCGGTCGGCGTCGGAGGCTCCGGCCGCGCGAGCGTGTCACGGCTCGCCGCCTCCATCTGTGGCATGACCGCGCTGCAGATCGAGGTGAGCAAGAGCTACGGCAGCGTGGAGTGGAAGGACGACCTGAAGAAGTTCACCCGCACGTGCGCTTCCTGCCGCGCACAGCTGTGCAGGCTGCCTCACTGCAGGCCCCGGTGCTGCCCATTCTGTGACCTGGGTGTCTAATCATACAGTTCCCCGGAACATGGGCTTGCCAGTGTCACATTAGGTGAATGTCAGCCCCCAGCAGTGCTGGCGGCTGTGGTAGGCACCGACAGACCTTCTGCGCCAGCTGCATGTGTCTTGCTTTTACAATGCGGCATTGTCAATGCCTATAACCACAGGTGTCACAGCTGTGGCCCTGTTTCCTCAGACAGCATGATATGTGTGCGGATCGCGCAGTGACTGGGATGACTTTAAGTAATACTCCGCCTGTTCAGAGATCAGACGTATCTGTCAAGCGAGCCCGCAGATTCTTTGAGCATCACAGATGAGCTGTGCCTTCATGCCTGTTTTTGTGCTTTGACTGAATGGCCAGCCCAGAATACCACAGGCCATACAACAGCATGCAGAGAACACCTGTGGCTGAAGAGCGGACAAGTGTTTTAGGAGTATTGACGAGGGCACAGTGATGTAGGGCGGGCGCAGAGGGCAAGCCCTGCATGTTCCTCTTCAGCGACAGCCAGATCAAGCTCGAGGGTTTCGTTGAGGACATCAACGCGCTGCTCAACTCGGGAGAGGTCCCAAACCTCTTCCCGTATGACGAGCGCGCCTCCGTGTGCGAGGCGGTGCGCCCCGCCGCCGTGAAAGCCGGCCGGCCAGCCGAGTCTCCCGCAGACCTCTGGAACTTCTTCGTGGACCGCACCAAGGCCAACCTGCACATTGTGCTCTGCTTCTCGCCCATCGGAGACGCATTTAGGTACGCTCGATCTGGTCGTTTTGCGTCCTATGCGCTCAAGCGAAGCGCACTGCCTCTTTGTACACGCCCGGCATTGGCTGACCCATGTTGAGTTCCGTCACAGATCTAGATGGGCGAAGGATCAGGTATAGCATGACACGTTCTGGCTGAGACGGTGATGTGGTTGCCCGGCCTTGCCAGCAGGGATAGTGTTGTGCTGTCTGTCCACACCCGTCATACGGGCCCAGATGCCAATTCAAATCAGTCACTGCTCGCATGCAGCGTGGGCCCCAGTGCGCTCCAGGAATGGTGCACGCACTGTGTGGTTGCGCTTGGTCAGCTTTGTAGTAGTACTCTTGTCCTCCTGCAAGCTATGGCTGCTGACCACCCAGTGCTTGCTACAGGGAGCGACTGCGGCAGTTTCCATCCCTCGTCAACTGCTGCACGATCGACTGGTACACCGCATGGCCCGCTGATGCCCTCTCCGCCGTCGCCACCAAGTTCCTCACCCCTGTCGCCCAGGCCGCCGTCGGCAGCGCCGCCACCACCGCCGACGCCGCCGCGCCGGACCCGGCCGCCGTGTCCGAGATGGCGCAAGGCCTGGCTGGCTGCTGCCGGCTGATCCACCGGGATTCAGCCGAGCTGTCGGCGCGGTTCCGCAGGGAGGCCGGCCGCGTGAACTACGTGACTCCGACGAGCTACCTGGAGCTGCTCACCATGTTTGCCTCGCTGCTGGACCGGCGCCGCGGGGCGGTTGCAAAGCAGCAGAAACGATACGCGGTGCGCCTCATCGTGCAGCGCCGCGAGACTTTCACCATGCTCCTTTCTGAGTGCTGCCACGCGCACGACAGGCCGTGGCTGCAACGCTAGTGCGGGCAACGCTGCCGGGCCAGTCGTTCTGCAAGAGTTAAGCGACCGACAGTGGAGCGGGTGCCGGGGAGTGACAGTGCAGCATGGGCGACAACCCACATGCAGTTGAATTGCTGCACATGTAGATGGTCCTACAGCAATTTCACTCTGCTTCTGCAACGTCTTGCAGTTTGTTACACGTCGGCATGTATCAATCAAAATCAAAGCCCATTGATGCTCAGTCAGAATGACAAGTTATGGTGTGCATGGGGTTTGCAGGTGGGGCTGGAGAAGCTGGAGTTCACAGAGCAGCAGGTGGCGGTGATGCAGACGGAGCTCAAGGCGCTGCAGCCGAGCCTCATCCAGACCGTCGCTGAGACGGACGCGCTCATGGAGCAGGTGTCACGCGAGAAGGCCGAGGTGGTGGAGCCGAAGAAGGCTGTGGTGGACGCCGAGGTGGCCAAGGCGGAGGAGGCCGCCGCCGCGGCCAACAGCATCAAGGTCGAGTGCGAGGCGGCCCTCGCCGTCGCCATGCCGGTCCTGGAGTCTGCACTGTGCGACACCTCATCTCCTGGCTGTGATCCTGCCACTGGCTATGTGTTGGATGCCCTGGCGACGCAGCATTGCCTGCGCGTGACCACGCAGCAAGATGTCGAGCCCATGAGGCACATGTGATGTGAGCATACCGTGGTGCAATCTCGATGAAGAAAGCGCCGTTTTGTATGCTTGGGTTGTTGCCGTACATGTGGTGAGTGTGCACGGCTCATCGTGCAAACCATCTGCACCAGGCGATGCTGGATTTGTGCCTGATAGCTGTCGACAGCAGGACAGACTCTTGAGCTCCAGCTCCAGCCTTGAGTTCTCAGTTCTCAGCAACGAGCTGCAGCAGACTGACAGTCCCCGACTTGTGCTACAGAAAGGCGCTGGACACCATCAAGCCAGCAGACATCAAGCTCGTGCAGAGCTTCAAGAACCCGCCAGGGGCCATCAAGGTCGTCATGGAGGCCGTCTGCGTGCTCCTCGACCTCAAGCCTGCAAAAGTGCCTGGCCCGAGTGGCAGCGGGAAGAAGATTGATGACTACTGGGAGCCCTCAAAGAAGGCCCTGGGCGACCCGAACTTTGTCACGAGCCTCAAAACATACGACAAGGACAACATATCACCAAAGACGATCGAGACGATCCGGCGGGTGTACACAAGCAATCCGGACTTCACGCCGGCGGTCGCGGCCAAGGCATCGAGCGCGGCAGAGGGCCTGTGCAAGTGGGTGTGTGCGATGGAGAGGTACGAGGAGGTGGCCAAGGTGGTGGCGCCAAAGCAGGCGGCACTCGCAGAGGCACAGGGCGCCTACGACACCGTCATGGCAGCACTGACAATCAAGCAGGTGTGGCGCCTGCTGTACACTTTATACCATTCGAGTTGATTCCCTTACTGGGACAAGGCGCCTGACGGCAACGTAAGCGAGCCTGCACACGCCGGCGATGGCCTGCGCTGCAATGTGTGGCTTCATGCCAGCGTTGGAAGGTGCTGACAGTGTGTTACACAGTGATAGATGGAAGTTGCTGACAGTGTGCAATGCTGTGTGTGCGTGTGCAGGCGGAGCTCAAGGAGGTGATGGACAACCTCGCCAAGCTGGAGCAGACTCTGAGCGAGTCGATGGAAAAGAAGCAGCGCCTGGAGGGGGAGGTGGAGCTCTGCTCGCAAAAGCTCGAGCGTGCCCAGACACTCATTGGCGGTCTTGGTGGCGAGAAGGTGTGGCCTTGTGTTGGCAGCTGTTGTGCGAGTGGCATTGGCCGCCACAGCAGCGCCCTTGCTCGCACACCTCGCTGCATGCCCTGTCATCACAGCGCTTGCCAGAGCGGAGGCATCTAGTTTTGACCATGTCCTGTTCAGATCACATCTGCCATTGCACGGTCTGTCGCACGAAACAGTTGCTGCTGAAAACAGGCTCATCAGGCCAGGCCCGTGGCGAGAGAAGCGGCCGCAAGTTCTGTCAATTGCTGAAGGCATCAGGCCGTCTGCTTGCGATACAACAGGCTTCTGTCCCTGCAGTTGCGGTGGACCGACTCGGCGGCGAAGCTGCAAGAGGAGCACAAGACGCTAACCGGCGACACGCTGCTCGCGGCCGCGGCCATCGCCTACCTCGGTGCCTTCACCGCCCCCTTCCGCGACTCTGCGCTGTCAGCGTGGGCGGACGCCCTCCGCGAGGCCGGATTCGTCGTGTCCAGCGACTTCAGCCTCACCAACGCCCTGGGCGACCCGGTGAAGATCCGGGAGTGGACCATCCACGGCCTCCCAAACGATGCCTTCTCAATCGATAACGGCATCATGGTGCTGTTCTGCCTCTTCTTCTAAAACATGCTGTATTTACATTGCTTCCCGGCATCCGTTGCTGCTGAACCTGTCATTCAGTTGCCCTTCGATGGAAAGTTGACACATCTGTGATCATCACATGCTCACAGACATCTGAGGATACTCGGCATAGACACCGCCAGGATGCAGTGACCTGTGGAGCATGACTCACTGAGCCCTGACCGGAAGAGGGGTCTTATGATGAGAGCTGCTACGTACATACACAGGCCTCGATGTGAGAGTACATACACAGGCCTAGTTGTGCACATGCTCTTGGTGCACTGGCTCGGAGTCCCTCGATGTGAGTGTACATTCACCTCAAGGCGTTTGTGGTGGGATGCAGGTCGACACAGCCAGGAGGTGGCCGCTGATGATCGACCCACAGAGCCAGGCGAACAAGTGGGTCAAGGCGATGGAGGCCAGCGCGGAGCTGCGAGTGATCAAGCTCACCGATGGCGACTTCATGCGCACACTCGAGTCTGCGGTGCAGTTTGGGCTGCCCGTGCTTCTGGAAAATGTCGGCGAGGAGCTTGACCCCTCCCTGGAGCCCCTCCTCCTCAAAGAGGTGCATGCCACGCCTTTCCCCATGCTGCTGGCCACGTCGATTCTGTACATTCATGCGCTCCCTTTCCAGGCTGCACTGGGTCTACTATTCGGTCTCAGCCAAGCACCTCCCCAGATGCTCAGACTGCCTGGCCATCCACGTTGCCTTTGGCCACGGACTGCTCCAATCTGCCCAGATGCCTCTCCACGCCTGACACGTGATTGTGCTTTCCTTCCAGGCACAGTCATTCCCTGTACTCAAGCATACGCCATGCATAACCGCATGCGCTCCCATGTAAGGCATTGTTCAGAACAGGATGCTTTGCAGGTGTTCAAGCAGGGCGGTGTGGAGTACATCCGCCTGGGAGACTCCCAGGTCGAGTTTTCGTCGCAATTCCGCTTCTACATCACGACCGCCCTGCGCAACCCTCACTACCTCCCAGAGACCGCCGTCAAGGTGCGCCACTTGAGATCGGCCATGCACGGCCGTCCCTCGTCCAGTGTCCCCTGCTGGTCTCCTGCACCCACACGATCTTTACTGTGCACGTTGTGGCTGTTGTACGAGCAGGGGCTAGGTCGCATGCAGCTTATGAAGCTTCCTGCTCACTCATGTGGCCAACTCACCAACAGCGCATCTGACTTCAAGTGTGCGATGCCCACCACACGAATTCCAGAAGAGTTCAATACTAGACCAGAACCTCCTGGCACACATGGTGTTGGACAAAAGGCTGCAGACTGCAGAGCTGCAAAAAACCAAAACCAACAACCCGCTGACGATAATCCAGTCCAGCGTCGCGGCGCGGGTGCAGGTGACCCTGCTCAACTTCATGATCACACAGGAGGGCCTCAGCGACCAGCTGCTCAGCGTTGCCGTCGCCGAGGAGCGGCCCGACCTCGAGGCGCAGCGCCAGCGCCTCGTCGTCGAGTCCGCCGCCAACAAGGCCAAGCTCGCGGCCATCGAGACCCGCATCCTCCAGGTGTCGCCCCCCGCCCGGCCTCCCCGGCCGGCCCAGTCGCGCGACTGACGGCGCCTGCGTGCCTCTGGCTGCCGACACACCCAGCAGCCAGCGCGGCCATTCGCCACTTTTGGCTGTCATTTCCGTAGTCCTCCGAATATCAGAACATTCACGCGTGATGGAGCGCATGCACACGCCAAACGTGCAGCGCGGATGTGGTGCAGCGCAGACGCGGTGTGTCAGTGTGTGTCTGGAGACGATAGCTGTACATCATATGATGTGCACGGTGCACGGGATGGCTGCGCTGGATGGCTGCTGCCTTGCTCTTTCACGGTGCATGAGGCTGCGGTGCAGGTACTGAGCGAGTCGCAGGGCAACATCCTGGAGGACGCGACCGCCGTGGGCATCCTCTCCGAGGCGAAGGCCGTCGCCAACGACGTCGAGGAGAAGCAGGCCGTCGCCGACGAGACGCGCCGCGAGATCGACGAGGCGCGCACCGCGTACGCCCGCGCCGGCGCAGCCAACGCCGTGCTGTTCTTCGCCGTCCGGGACCTCGCGACCGTGGACCCCATGTACCAGTACTCCCTCGCCTGGTTCATCAAGCTTTTCATCCGCTCCATCTCGGTGCGACCGCACCGCCATGCACGTCCGTGCTGCAGACGCCTGGCGGTGTTCCTGGCTGGCCACGCCACATGGATAGGACCCCGCCCCATCGGTGTACACACTGCAACCGCAGAATTGCTGCCAGCGACTTGAGAACCACTTATCATCATTCAATTTTCAAAATTGGCTGCATTTGTGCATCGTGGTGCGTGGCTTTGCATTGCAGCCATTGATGCGCTCCTAGCGGTGCTGCGATCTTTTTCTTGTCTTTTCTTGCAGCGGGGGGTGCCGTGCAGGAGGCAGAGCCGCAGGAGGACATCCCCGCCCGGCTGCGCAACATAAACGACCACTTTGCCTTCATGCTCTACGTCAACATCTGCCGCTCACTGTTTGAGAAGGACAAGCTGCTCTTCGCCGTGCTGCTTGCGATGCGCATCCTCGCCAGCCAGGCGCTGCTCTCAGAGGACCGCATCTCCTTCCTCCTCACCGGCGGCGTCGGCATTGCAGAAGTCAAGGCAGACAACCCCGCCCCGTGCGCCCCCTGCTGAACTCGTGCCCGCCTGCATCGCTGCTGCAGCTGCCCTGGACAGCATCAGATCCTGTCCCAGTCTTATAGATGCCACACTAGTCACCTGTCTACTTGTGTTTGCCGTATGGCCGCTTGCGCCATGGCGCCATCGCAGCTTGCGGTACATGCCAGCCGACATGGCTTCACAGAAACGACTGTGCCTCCTGCGAGATTTCAGCTTGTGTGATGGCTGCTGCCGAGATCGCATCCATAGCGAGTTGCACAGCGGTGTGTCTGGCCAGCAACATTCGGCACTCCCTGGCAGCGGCCGCACTTCCTGCAGCAGGTAGTTATGGCAGGTGTACTAATGAACGAACGAACGTGGCTGCAGCAGCTGGATCTCGGCCAAGGCGTGGGGCGAGATCTGCCGGGCGGCGACGATGACAGAGACGTTTGCCAAGCTGCCCGCTGACGTCCGTGCCAACGTGCCTGCCTGGCAGGCGGTCTTTGACGCTGTTGAGCCCCAGTGCGTGGAGCTGCCGGGCGCCTACTCCCAGCTCTCGGCGTTCGACAAGCTGCTGATCGTCCGCATGATCCGCCCTGACAAGCTGGTGCCTGCGGTGAGCACTGCCTTTTAATTGTGGCACTTCCGTGGCCCTGCTTGAAAGCCATGTGTGGGCTGCGGCACCTTGCCACCGGTGCAGAGATCATGGGGCACTTTTTGAACAGCTGGCTCAGTGGCCGGCTGTGGGGGCCGGGAGTCCATACGGCACCGTCGTCACGGTGGGCATGCTTGCCAAGCCCACAGGAATGGACGTCAGGCGCTGTCCACATGAGCGCATGCCCAGCGCCATTCTCCTCGCTGCAGAGCAGAGGGTCGCCCATGCTGACCCAGATCGTACCTTTGCCACCCCCATGCCTGCTCCCGTCAGCATGAACGACCGGCCACTGCCAGCCGTGTTTGGCAGCGGCAAGCGCGTTGTGTCCCGTGCAGATGTCCCGCTTCGTCACGGACACGCTCGGAGTGCGCTTCACGGAGCCGCCGCCATTTGACCTGCCGGGCAGCTTCCGCGAGTCGAGCGCGGCCGCACCGCTGCTGTTCGTGCTCTCCCCCGGCTCGGACCCCACGGCCGCGCTGCTCAAGTACGCCGACGAGACCGGCGCCGGCTCCCGCATCTCCATCATCTCCATGGGCCAGGGCCAGGGCCCCAAGGCCGCCAAACTCATCGCCGAGGCCCGCCGCACCGGCGCCTGGGTCCTCCTGCAGGTGCCGCCCTCCACCTCTGCAGGCTGCTGTGTAGGCAAGTTGCAGCGCCCTCCCGCCGCTGCAGATCTGGCTGCAGCCATTGCGTTGCGAAGCAGGATTCGGGGCACACCACCGGCCGCGCCGCCCCCCCCGTTGGCCCCCGGCGGCAGCGACTACCTGGATGTGCCTGAACCATAGTCCCACCGCAGCAGACGGCCGCACATCCAGCGGCTGTGCACTGTGGGGAACGATGTGATCGGGTGTGTGCGCGTGTGTGCAGAACTGCCACCTGGCGGCGAGCTGGATGCCGGCGCTGGAGAAGATCTGCGAGGGCACGTCCGCCGACAACACCGACGCCGACTATCGCCTCTGGATGACGTCCATGCCGTCCCCGGCCTTCCCGGTGACGGTGCTGCAGAACGCTGTCAAGATGACGAACGAGCCCCCGGCCGGCCTGCGCGCGAACCTCGCCCGCACGTACACCCTCGAGCCGATCGCCGACGACGAGGCCTTCTTCGAGACGGCCACACACCCGGAGGCCTTCAAGCGCATGATGTTTGGCCTCGCGTT